>BMAO01034213.1:0-48692 GCA_019973975.1 Trichonephila clavata
TTTGCTTTCATCCTCAACTACTTTGACTTCTGCCACTTGCACTTCAGATACCTTTACCTCAGCAACTTTACCCTGGGTCTTTTCTCTCCCATCTCCTTATCCCTGCAAAATCTCGCAAAATGTCCTACTTGTCCACAATTGAAACATGAAGCTGGTTTTTGGAAAGAATTTCGCTTATCGTATCCACTGCGGTTATTAGATTTTTCTCTATATCCTTCACTCAATGTATGACACCTTCTATTAAACGTTCCAGGTTTTTCCCGATAGGAATTTCTATACGGTTGAGACGAAGTAGCTTTAGTGCCTGATTATATTGCCTCGCGTTTTCATAATAATCTAACTTCTCAGCAAGATCGTCAACTGCAACAATTCTACCCCAATCATCAATAAAATGTTGTTGTATATCCCTGATACTTGTTCCTTCATCTGTTCTACAATGACAAGTTGTTTCAGACTGTCAAAAGCGTAGATATTTAATCCCGAAATCCACTCATTAAAATAGTTCGCCAACTCAAATCCCAAATTTTGCCAAGTGTACTCGGTCGATTTACAATGCCCCTTAATTTCATTTTAAATGCTTCTGGGCTCAATTTTAAATATTTTTAATAACATAACTTTAAAATGTTCATAGTCATTTGCCTTTTCCTCAGGTTCTCTGTCAATCAAATTCGCCATTTCTAAGGCAATAGTCCAACAAGATTCGTAACCAGTCTTCTTCTTTAATATGAACTCTCCGTGCTTGTCTTTCAAACAGTATTAAGTAAAAACTTCTATCACCTTCTTTACGGTCAAAAGTACGCATTCATTTTTGCAATCCAACTGGTACGTGCTCTTGTATTCCTTCCATTCTGAGACTTTATCTCTCTCCTAAAACCATTATTCATTATCGAAGCTTCTATCCTCAAATTTTCTAATTCATATTCTCTTTCTTGAAGCTTTATTTCATCTTCTCTTTCTTGGCGCTTTATTTCATTTTCTCTTTCTTGGCACATTATTGCTTCTCTTTCACTTACTATTCTGTGCAGTAATTCTTTCGCGAACGCCTCTTCATACTCTTCACTTGCTAATATCATATTTTTTAAAGCAAGAACTTTCATTTCTTCCGTTACAGTTTCTCCTAATTCTTCCGCCAAACACTTCAAATCTACCTCCAAAGCTCTTCCTAAAAACGCCATTTTGCCAAACGTAGGATATAATTGAAATTCACAATCTTCAAAACAGTTTCGATGTCGCCAAGCTTCACAACAGTTCGCAATTCTTAATCTTGAATCTTGAACCAATTCGAAAACCTCAATCTTCAAAACAGTTTTAAATCCTTAATCTTCGAAACAATTCGAAATCCATTTCGGTTTTCTCGCAAAAATGTCAGCCGTGAACCCAATTCATACTAAAGAAAAACTAAACTCATCAGAGCAGCATCAATTCACCATTTATTTCCAGAGAAATCTATCTACTACATTCTTTTGGCTCCTTGCCAAAGAAGATACACAAGCAGCTCGTTTAAACCATTACATCATGACGTCACCAATGAGTAATTTAATAAATTTATCGCGTGACCCTGACAGTGATTATTAGTGTTTATATAGTTGTAGAACGAGCCAGAAACGTTTTAGCAAGAAAATGCATCTGAAAATTTTCTTTTAAATATTTTGTTCTGTTGTCAGCGTCGTTTTCTGCTTACAAGAACCGAAGCTAAAATTCAGTGTTCGATAATTTTCTTACCACTTTTGCCACTTAGATTCAATAATTATCGTTATTCAAATGATATGGATTGTAAATGTTATTTACTTCAATAATAAAATAAAAATATGCAAAAATTGGAGACAAAGTATGCGTGCTTATTTATAGACGTAATAATACATATATATTTATTTGTCAATGTTTTTTTTCTAAAATAGACTAAGAGCATGTAATGAATTTGATCTATTCGTCTTTCTATTGGAACTTTCGAAGGTTCTATGCAAACATTTCTTAGGTACTGGGGAAAAAAATAAAACCTACGCACAATATAACGTATGAATATATTTTGTTAAGGGATATGTTTTAAAGGAAATGCCATTTTTGAGATATTATCAGTAGTTATACAGTTCACGCTGAGCTCGACACATATTAATTAGAGTTTTCCATGGGGGTTCTAACAAAAATATTTAATTGATAGCAGGGCCCTTTATTCATCCAAGCAAGCATCGAAGCTAATTCTATTATAAAACCATCTTACTAATGGAGATTTGTTTATAATGTTTTTATAATTTTATTTTTCTGATGGTAATGCACTACTACATACTCATATTAAAACCTTTTTGGCTTCAAAAGGCTTTTTGAAGTGATGTCATGTTGTTTAAGAGAAGTATTCTCGTTTTTCACATAAGTTAGTAGAAGTAAAAATCTCTAACTTTTAGAAAAGAGATTAGTGTGTTTCTCTTATCAATACAGTAATCCCCCCCCTTATCTAATGAATTTGCTTCGAAACTTAATAGTGTTATTTAATTAATAACACTAATGGTTATGGTGGCCTAATGGTTATGGTCACAAATTTATGGTCAGCTTCATCAACATGTGGTTTCGAGTACTAGAGCCACGCAGAACACCCACAGAGCTCAGCTGCTGATGCACTTTCTTTCGAAATTCACCCCAAGAAGTAACGTGGAACTTTGGGTTTCAGGCTTCATCCTTGTCATTAGGCTAAGATCAGTCTACGGAAGCCCTTGTATTGTGTCAGAGTGTGACAAAAATTCAAATCAATTATATGTAATGGAAGAAATTCCACTGATAAATATTTGAAAAGAAATATTAGAGTTTTTTGAATTGACGGTGAGATATTGAAATATCGCCTTGTAGAAGGGCTAAGCACTTTAAATTTACTTAGACTTAACACCTCATGTTGACTCCTGTATCAAATTGAAACTAGAACGTCCGTCGGTGTCAATTTGATACTTTGTTCTCCTTTCTGCACTTTTAGAGGGAATTAAAAGTTTTTCGTGACTTTTCATCATTTTCTTTGGTGATTCCAAAAAAAAGTTTTGCGGTTCTAGGTTAATTTGGAGTGATTTTGCAACTAAATATACCTAGAAATCCGCTGGTGTCATTTCAACACCAATGCATTTTTTTAATATAAAACGCTGTCGGTCAACAAAATATTGTCCAATACCATTAGAAAGATAAACTTTCCAAAGTTCGATTGCACATTTTTTTGACCTTGAATACAATGTTATCGAGTTCACAGTGAAAATGAATCAATTATACTAAAATTGTTGTTTCTAACTGTTTCGTTCCATAGTATTTGCTTATTTGCTCGTAAGAAAATACATTCAATTTTCAACTTAGTGCAGAGTAGACACAATGAAACAATGCCACATAGAAAATGTCTAACCTCTGATGAAATTGCTAACTTTTGGCGAGAGCTTTCTTAGAATGAATTGGCTCTAATTTAAATTCCTGTGAAGGCTTAAGATTGAATGAAAATGACCGCGAAGAATCTGAAGAAATCCGCAGATGTCATTGATAATATTTCAGTAAATTCTGATATATGTGTCACTAGGGATGACATGGAATGGATAACGCATAATAGTAACTATGGCACATTAGCGACTCGAAATGTTTTGCGACAAAGCAGTGGTCGAACACGCTTCGCGAAATATAATATCAACGTCATTTGTTTATGATATAAATTTTCAAAGTATATGATAATTAATTGAAAAAATATTAAAAAGTCTTAAAACTAAATCCTATTTAGTTAATTTTTAGTTAAAACAATTACTTTATAAATTTTATATCGCGGTGTCAAAATGACAACGGTGCACATTTAAGGGTAATCAAAATCCCGTACGAACTGGTGATATACTGAAGTTTAGAAGGGGTAACTCAATTTTTGTAGTACTCTTAGAAATAAATCTGAAAATCAAAATCGTTAGTCAATAACTCTAGTGCTAGTTCAAAAGGAAGTATAGTAAAAATGAAATAACATCAATATTCGGACTGAATCTTGTGGCATATATAAAATTGTAATTTTAACATTTTTCTTGAAGAAGGAACACAATAATTTTGAACCTTGTGGATCAACTTTTCAGGAAAACTGTGCTTCTACGATATTTGAAACATAAATCAATTTTTTTTTAATACTAGATAGAATAATTCTTTGAAAGTTTCCAGAATTCATGAGAAAAGGTAGTTGTATGATAATAACTAATTTTTAAGATAATAATGACATTCACATCTGTGTTTCCATAATTACGCATATAGATTACCCAACAGAAAGTTAACATACGTAATTCATTCAATGGCTTTACTGCTTAACTTTATTTCTAGGAAAAAAAATACTATTATAAAAATGCACATCCTTGTTTCAAACTTTGTAGTAATTTGTAATAATTCTTAGTGATAATAATATCATGTTAAGTTATATTATATCTAATTTTGAATATTTGCAACGATCAGTACTTAACAATAATCGAAATTACATTTTTTTTATCGTTGTCAGGTATTTATTTGAAAATGTTTAAGAAAATGCTGAAAATATTTTTGTACAGAGCATATTTTTATTCATACATAAATATTAAATTCAAAAGTTTCCTAAAAGTCATCATATAATGTCTTGCATTGCATAATGGATATATTCATAATCACTGGATGGTCAGTTTAAAATAACTTTTTTTAAAATTAAATTACCTTTTTTCAATTTAATACAAAGATGCATAATAATAATAAAAAGTTCTTTAGAGATCAAAAGAATAAGTGCACATCAGATACACTTAAAATAAATTATTTTTAGTTGAATTATTTGAGTAATTATCATAAATATACTGTACTGTTCTAATTTATCGGAACAGATTTTTCTTGTTTGTGTTAGTATGTTATTACTAGTAATGTCCCTAACCACCTCAAACCGGTTATATCTGCCTTTAGGTAGGGTGAAAGATTGACTTCGACTGTTGTTCATTCATTTTAGTGTATCAGGAGCTCAGTTGTGCGCCTTTCAGTCGGGCAACTGCTAATTTCAATTTTGCATTCTGTATAACATGTACTATTTTTAATTGTCCAAATATGAGGATGACGTTCTAAAATAAATCGCTCTTAATGAATACACTTCTATGAATGCGAGAGATGTTACTATGGAAGTTGGTGTGATCAAACTAAGTTGTTTAAGAACATTTCAAAAATGTGGATCATCGCCCCCCCCCAAAAAGGACAATGTAGGTGCAAGTGGAAAAGTAGTTCAAGAACAGAAACAACTTTAATAAGAAATAACAAAAAAATTCAAGAAAGACAAGCATCGACCTTTGAAGGAATTTTTTTGAATAATGAATTGAGTACTTCAACTGCACGAAAACGGCATCTGGAAGCTGTCCTTAAGGCAACAAAAATCGGAAAACAATGAAAAAACGTTTAACATATAACAATAAGAACCGATCATGGACTGTTAACGATTGGAATAAGGTAATTTTGAGTGATGTATCATTTATTTGTGCAGGGATATAAATTAAGCGTATTTAAACAAAATTAAGTTGAAACGGTTACCAGATCTAATACAACGAACTGTAAAACACACTTCTAAATGGAATCTTAGTTCATCTTAAAGGCATGATGAATGGGGTGAAATATAATGAAATATTATTTAGTAGGACTATTCCATTCATAACAACATTTAATGAAACATTTCAACATTACTTGACTGCTTTAAGCAATTCGAAATTGGTTCATACTTTTTACGAGGAAAAATAAAATAAAAGTGCTCGAATAGCCTGGAAATTCCCCAGATTTAATTCCTATTCAATACCGATGGCATATTCTGGTGAATTATTTCACTAAGATGTGTCGCACGATAAGGGTTTTTCAAGTATTTTTCCAAGATGATGAAATCAGGAACGAGTGTGCTATTCCAGTGGATACATACCAAAACGTGTTGAAAAGGTAATTTCAGCTGAAGGAAGACATACTTTGTACTATTATACCGATTGTTCAGTCTACTTAAGAATGTGCAGTAGAACGTCATTTATCCGATTCAATTTTGACCGGACACGTGCAGAAAACCGAATGTGGTCCATGCTGTATATGATAATGGACACTTTTCAAATATTGAAAATCATCACATACGGGAAACGGGCTTGAAGAAAAAGCAAAATAGGTGCAAAATGTCACAATTTTACCTTGATTGGGAAAAATAATCACTTATTTTTCACTATACTATTGTACACCTTCGGGTTTCACTGCAAGGCCACTGATTCTCTTCAGCAGCAGTAATTGAGCAGGAAAGCACTGATTGTTGTTTGTACCACTCCATAGCTGTCTGTAACGAAGAAAGCGTCAGCATTTGATGAATCCTTGCTACTTTCGTTGTTGTTGTCTTCATCCGTTTCATCGTTAAGAGGGTCGGATTCTTCTTGCACGGAAGTCACAATGGCATCGCCATTTAGCATTTGAAATCTACAGTCTTCTGCATCGCATGCCATCCAGGTTTCTACATTAACAAAACTCAACAAAAGGGCACATATGCACCCTCTTATTTGAAAACAAACTGACATATTATTCCGCGCAGATGTTTACCAAATCACACTGTTGAAATTCCGAAATATCTCTCACCTTGGGTTTTCCTATCACTTTTGGCCTAGCACGAAACAACTGTTGAGAATTTCTTTTTTCAAAAACGTATCCGGACATTGGTTCGTATTTTTGATGCTGCGGATAATAAACGTTCCGATAAATGACGTTCTATTGAAGTGTTATAAATGTTTTAGGAAAAATAACTTTCTTCCTATTTGTCCCAATTAATTTGGACAGTATAATATAAGACATGAGGAAACACAAGACAAAATACCATATGACGGTTTTGCAATTATCTACCCAAATACGTGAGTACAGAATTCGTAATAGCCTTACTTTCTCTCTTACGGCAGAAAATCACCTATAAAAGTATCTATTTTGTAAAATTAAGGATTGGCTTCGTCTTTTAGAAACACAAGTTTTTATAGGAAATTTTATTCCTTTATTTATTTTAACCTGGCACTATACTCGCGCAGTCACGGTGTGTCATAGCCACCGTCTAACATAATGCTTGAATTAAAATTATCAACATCAGTCTGGTTTTCACATCTATTGACACTCCGAACAACAATTATATGCATGTTTATATGGGTTTTTTTTTACTATTCAAATATATTACGGGCTGTACAAGATTATTACAAAATATAAATACAATTCAATTTAAATAACAAATAATATACAATCATGTTATTTATGGATAGTATTTGCATTTACTTAAATTTCAATGTACTTGATTTTTAACATTTTTTTAATTGTTTACATCATTGTCATCATTAATTTCAACAATACTTAGGCTTTTTGTACTTACAACCATTTCATTTTGTTCTAAAAATGATACAATAGGCTTATGGTAACTAAAGTAAGAAAGGAAAACGTTTGATTAAAATTTATCTAAGTATCCCGTTAAAACCGCATCGCTCGTCGTTTTATATTTTGTAGTAATGAGTTTTCAATCATTGAACATATTTAAATAAAGTGTTTCATTTTGAATTTCAATTAGTGGTAGATTTTTATGATCTGCAAAAGTTAATATTGAAGTCTCAACTTAAAATCATTGGTATATTATCATATTTTTTCCAAATATTTTTTCGAGTATTTCAGAACCTTCTTTTGTGCAAATTTTCAAATTTTCGAATAAAAATTGTTGTACCTGTCTCATAGATTTTCTAGGAGATATATAAACTTTAATGATTAATTTGCCCATTCTCAGAATCGCAACGAGCAATTCATATTTCGACTATATCAGAAACATTAAAACCAATGCTTTTAGTGAATTTAGAATGTATGTCCATATGTGAAGTAATGAAGCGTGACGTATCTTGAATATTGTGATAAATAGCTATGCCTGCTGCTGGAACTTCGGGTCTTTTATAACTAACAACAAAGTTGAAATTCGGAATATCAAGTGGTTCTTCGTTTTTCATACTAATTTCTGACAAAAGCAGAACATATGACTTTTTTACAAAAGCATCATTTTTTAGGTCAGCGGCAAGCGCATGCAAACTTTGACAAATGAATGAAAATACCGATAATCCATTTTTGTTGGAGATGAATTCTGGAAAATTTTGCTGTCGTTTGTAATATATTGTTTTGTAATATTTTCAATTCTAATGTTAGATCCTCTCAATGACTTGTTGATCTTTTATAATGTTTATTTGCCTTAATAACCATATTTTAAACTTCAACATATTAACCTTGAATTAGGTTTAATAAATTTAGGTTTTATAAATTTTTTTATTTTAAAATCCACGATAAAAATATGATTGAACAACTAGAAGTCTGTTTTACCGCGGTAGTAAGAAAACGTCTAAGCCACTGTGAAATAATAATCCGGATTGCGTGATGCATTGCAGAGGTTAAATATTAGAAAAAAGATAATACAAAATTTTCAAATGACTGAATATATACGAAGATTTTTAATTATTTTAAATATTATAAAATTTTCACATGCGCCAAAATAAATACGAATGTTTAAAATAATTTTCTGTTATTTATTTTTTATCTTAAAAATATTTGTTTATTTATTTAGTACTCACTATTGTACTGCACAATAATTCTTCAATTAAACGATTCAAATAATAATCAAACAAAAGCACAATTTCAACAATGCACAGTATATACACATTGAACTTTTTACTAAATCCATTCAATTTCACTTATAAGATATACACAGCACTATACGTCAGCTGTATAGCTACAAATATACTGCTATAAGATGTGGGTGACGCGAAAGCATGAGATTTCATCCATCCGAAAATTATCTAAGGCGAAAAGCACAGTGCGCATGCGCCAGTCAGATCGTTTTGGTGACGCGAACCCAGCAAAAAGTGAACTAGCGAAAAGTGCCCAACACCACTAAAAAAGTTTGCATTTCAATAAATTCCAAAATTTTTAAATTTAAAAAATAAAGAAGTTTACTCCTATATGTTCAGATTCAAAACATACAGAGTTTATAAAAATAAATTAAGATCCAATGAAAACACCACACTCTCTCACGACGCGGTTAAAGGATTGTATAAACAATGCCAGAATGCCTTTATAAAAAGAACAGAAAAACTAAATTCAAGTGTAAAAAATATACTAAACATGTTTCATTTCGACTTTTCTTCCTTTTTAACATTTGTATACTAATTTTACAGTAAAAATATAATTTAAACACTTTTGAGAATGACGCACCCTGCGCCTAAACATTAAATCGTTTTTTTCACGCGAGTAATGCCGGATTAAATGACAAATTCTCATTTAAATACATGTTAGGAAATTTTTTAAAACTTATATTAGCATATTTATGAACAGTTACAGCAAGTATAAAGAAAATGAAAGCTGAAACCGAGTTCATCCATGTAAAATCTCTGGCCTCCCAATAACACTCAGCGAGAAACGTCTTCTGCAGAGCAGGATAGTGTAGAAGTTGTGCGGAGTCCATGACCTCTTCAGAGCTGCACAGGAGAAGGGGAAAGAACAACTTTGATTTCATTCAAATTGTTTCTTAGGCAGTCATGTCCAGTGGCTAGGCGGAATCAGGCGACCGCTCTACGGCTTAGGCTACTACGCAAATTCAGGCTAGCAATCCTCCAAGACTTGTAGGAAATACTGTTGTAGAGGTTTCCTGAATAACCGCTTTTATTGAACTTTTAATAAGATTTTTAATGGAATAGAAGTACATAGAATGAGAAACTTTCTGCATGACAAGATCACCCATTTTAGCCAGAAGAAGTCAGCTTTATCCAAAACAGGAATTTCCACAGTTAGAAAAAACTTACTGAAAAACTACAGTTTTCCCAACTGATGCAAGTTTTAAACCATGACGACAACCCAATACGTCCTGTGTTATGGGATTGTTATCAGAAACGGTGACCAACAGAGAAGCTCTGGAATCGCTGAGGATAACAGCTCTTGCAAATTTTTCCCAGTGCACTACAGTTGAGTGATTCGCTGCAATCTCAGTGTCAAAAGCAGTACCTCTCGACCCACAGGAACGTAAAATGAAAACAAATTCGAAGAAAACTCCAGCACCTGCATTAGGGCTTTCAAAAAGACGGGATCCAGCCGTAAAGATAGGAAGCCACTCTGGTTCAGGGTAAATAATATTTAATACTTAGAGTTCAAAGGCTCTCAGAATAGTGGGGCCTGCGGTTTTTTTAGTTAACTTTTGACCCATATCAAGATTACTCCAGAAAGGTTTCCATTTCATTTCATTTTGTTTTCTGGCAATTAGTTCTGGTTCATGACTTAAACTAAGTGAATTTTGTAATGTAAGAACTTCTTATAGAAAGCCTTTATAGGCCTGTAGATTTCTAGTAAGGTCTTGGTTAACTTCCTTCCAGAGAGAAAAACATACAGGTTCTTCAATGATCTTTTCCCAAAGAAAGAAGGTATTTTCTTGAATTATAGTTCTTAAATGTTTATCACTTGTCCACGTAAGCATTGGTCTATCGGGCTTAAGCGCTTAAGAGATCTAAATTCTCTACGTGGTACGTTTGGTAATGTAATCTACATGGGACTTCCATGTTAATTTACTGTCAAACTTCATTCCCGAATATTTAAGTTTATGGCACAAGTGAATTTGTTTACCTTTATACGTTCGCTGTAGATACAAAGTTTGATGCTTATACGAGAATGCAAAGAAGTATTGTTTATTGAAGTTCAAATCCATGTTAGTATCACACCAAGCCTACAAAACCTTCAAAGCTGCAGATAGTTTAGTCTCTAAGCCAGCGTTATTCAAACTGAGGAGAGCGCCCTTTTAAGGGTACGTAATAACCCTACCAGGGGTTTTCGAGCATATCGAAATGTCTAAAACAACAGACTACTTTCAAAAAAAATTTTAATTTCCTTAAAGTAAGCAAAATACATTCAGATATAATAAAAAATAAATTACACATTTATACTAATATAATGCACTTATAAATGTATCCCTATAGAAAAATGTATTTTTAATTAATTTAATAATACGAAGTTAAGAAAAAATTTAATATTTACGAGTGACCCCATAGGCTTGTCACATATAAAATTATATACACAAATTAAGAAATATCTTGGTATTTTGTATGGTTTATTAATAATCACTAAACTTCCTATTAAAAGTTACTTGATTCGCACCCTAATGCCTCCATTTTTCTCGTAGTCGTGCGTATATCATGCATTGGGGATGGAGAAAAGGAATACTTAAGGAAATACTTTGTTATAAGTAAATCCTTCGCAAACACTGGCAAGGTCCTTTTGTTGTACTCAAATCCTACATAATAATTTTATGGATAGCAGTGCACAGAAAATATTTTACTCCAGTCTGACTTATATATATGTTCAAGGCAGTTAATGCCCCGGTTTAGTGAAACGTACATATATGCTTTTGGCACTTAAAAGGTTTAAGTCGTAGTGTAGCATTGGTGTCGAAATGCAGTATTATTGAATTCAATGCAATGTTATTTGTATGGAATAGGGGAGGAGACAATGGAAATTATGATTGAATATTGAGTCGCAAATACTGAAAGTTTAAAAATCACTGGTCTTTGCTTCTCCCTGCATTTTCTTTTTCAAAAAAACTGTCTATAAGACAAAATCATCAACGTATATGTAGCATTTAACGATAGTAGTTTCTCTTATATATGAAATCAAATCATTAATATACATGTTTAAAAGGAAGAAGCCCTACTAATAGCTTTCTAAGGTAGGTCTGTTTTTAGGATCTTAGATTTTGACAGTGCGTTACCATATCTGACTCTGCAAGAGTGTTGTCTTAGGAAACCTCGAATCCAATTAAACAGGTTTGCTCTAATACCTAGTTTTGACAGCTTTAGTAGAAATCCCTCCAGGTATACAATGACATAGGAAAAGTTGAGATAAATAAAATCTGCTGTCAGGTCCTGCCTTTTATCTAGGACATCCTGACAAATTGGCTCAAGAAGGCATAATGATTGTTAGTAGATCTAGAACTTCTAAGGCTTTCTGTTCCTCTGCAAGTAATCCGCTAGTTTCTAGGCACTAGTTAAGGTTAGTCGGTACCCCCTATCCCACTAATGTTAAACTGAGCATTTTATGTACCTTTTTCTCAAACACTATTAAATGCAGAGACTTAAAATTTTTTCTGTATATTAATTAGACTTTTTTAATTAAAATGTTCGGAAGCTTTTTCAAATATATCGTTTATTTTTTTCAAAAACATTCATCGCAACAGTATCACTATGAATTTTTTGAAAAATGTCATTTTTTTTCACGATAACTGAATTTTACAAAAATATTATGGGTATATTAAAAAAAGCTCACTTCAGTTTATATATTAACATATCAATAATATTCAGAGTGAGGATTGCAAGTGTTTCCGTTCAATAGGTTCTGAGAAAATGGTACACGCATTTTTAAAAACACTGTTTTGGGATTATTGCATTTTTATTATAAAATGTCACTTCATCAAAAAAATTATGCATTACAGTCTGTGTTTGCACTATTTTTTTAAATATTAGCTTATTCTCAATAACCTTTAAGACTTTTTACTTATTTCTTTTACTTAGATTTCTCAGAAAATACATATATAGCATTTTTCACTTTTAATCTATCGAGATATTTTATAACATTTGCATCATTTTTCTCAAATTATGCATAAATTTTTGAAGAATTTTCTGTTTTGATACATTATTGTGATTATAAATCATCATAAATACCATGTGAAAATTTATCAATACATGAAAATATGACTTTGGTAATACATCCTTATACGACATTTCGAAAAGTTTCATTAGTGTTTGATAAATTCACATGTAAACACAATTTCTTTAAGTATCATAATTAAAAGGATTCTTAAAATATTACATAAATGGTATCCAAAACAACAACAAGAAAACTGATTTTATGTTTTTAAACATGAAATTTGTGTATTTCTTGTATGTAGCAAGTTTTGTGCAACGAAAAAGGGCATTGCATTTTGTGATATATTTATGTACCTTTTACTACGAAACTATTGAACACAAAGCTTAAAAATTTGTGTGTGCATTAAATAAACATTTAACTTTATAAAGAAGTGAATTTTTTTTTTAAAATTGATCAGCCTGTTTAAAAATGTAATTTTTGCACAGTAGAATAATGAATTTTATAAAAAATTTCCTATTCTATGTTACGACATCTGCTTTTTAGCTAAATGTCTGAGGAATATCTCAAAAACTTCACTTCAGTATACACAATATATATGAATTAAAAAATAAGAAATTCCAGAAGCATACAATAATTTTATAGAAAAAAAAGACTCAAATTAAAAAATATAATCTTTATAAGACATGAATATATGACATTTCGAAAAGTTTCATTAGTGCCTTGTATATTCACATTTAAACACATTTTCTTAAAGTATCAGAATTAAAAAGTTTCTTTAAATATTACATAAATGATATCCAAAACAACAAGAAAACTGTTTTTATGTTTTTAAACATGAAATTTATGTAATTTTATGTGTATAACAAGCCTTACAGACAACGACAAAAATCATCCCGTATCATCACATATATATGTGTACTTTTTCTCAGAAACTGTTAAATATTAGGACTTCTGATTTAGTCTGAATATTAATTAGACTTTAATATTTATGCTGAAGTGAGATATTTCAAATATATTGTTAAGTTTTTTCAAAACCATGCAACATAAAAATATTACTATGAATTTCTTGAAAATTTTCCTTTTTTGTCTACGATAAATGCTTTATGTTAAAATATTTTGGGAAAATTTATAAAGACTTACTTCAGTGTACATGGTTATGTTCAGTGTACATATGAGTTATGTTTTATTGAAATTTTATGAGCATCCTTTCATTCTTTTCTGAGAAAAAAGAACATAAATTTTTATAAACAAACTTTTTGAAAAATGCATTTTTAACATGAAATGTCACTTTATCACAAAAGTTATGACTTCCAACATGTATTTGCCACATTTTATTCAACATTAGCATCAAGTCAATATATTTTAAGTAAAAAAAGCATTAAAAATGTTTTCAAAGTCTCGAAATGTGTTCTTGCGTTGGTGTGATGTTCTAATTATTAGAGATGGGTGAAAGCTCAGGTGTCGTCCTCGTCACTTGACCATGGTTGAAAATTTCGAGGTCCATCGCCAATAACCCTCGAATAGGCGAACAGTGCGAATTTAAAAATCACTCACTCAGTTTTCAGTTCTTTCGTTGCAATATTTTAGTCCCCGGAAACGAAAATGTAGCCTTTTTAAAGATAGTTGTATGTTGAAAAAAGACAGAAAAGTAGAAATTTTTCAAATTTCAAAATTTCACTACTATTTTAAATATTGAAGTAAAATTGTGAGGATTTTTTGAAATATGCGACACACGGGAAAAAAGTTTCATGCAATTATCTTTATAAAAGAAGAAATTATTAAATGATTGTTTTAAGTATTTTGAGTGTTTTATTAAAATTTGTTTCGAATGCATAACATACTGCCATGGAAATTCACCTTCCTTTATCAAAGTTCCTGGTATGTGTGTGATTCCTTTATATTAACGTCACTACAATTCCCTTTTTCGAAAGAAAAAAAAACATCTTCCAGATCTTACTAATGTCAAACAGGTTTCATTTCTCTTTCTACAGCACGGTGTTACAGTGGCTTTTTTGAGTGTAGAACTATTTTCCCCCGACTCTCCCCTCAGATATAAGATTTATCTTCAAGTTTCTATTCATGACATATCAAAAACAATATTGCTTTAGTAAAAAAATAATAAATTTAAACATTAAAAAGAAAACTATTTTGATGCTTGAGTAAAAAAAAAAGTCATCATTTTTTAATAATAGATAATTTTTAGGAATCTAAAATAATAAAATAATTTTCAGGTTTTCATTAATCAATCAATCGCTACTTACAATTAGCTTAAAAATGTCTCTCTAGAACGTATTTTTATCCAAAATAATAGGCGATTTACTTTTTATTAACAAATAATTAATTTAATAAGGAAATAATAGAAATATTCATTTGATTTTAAGAAATATATTAATTTAAATCCACATTATCTATAAATAATAATAAAAAAAATTCTACAGATAGCTCTTGAAACGTTTGGATGTTTGATTAAACATATGTAAGTGCTAAGAAAAACACTATGTGAAAAACCTAGTTATAAGTACACATTCGCTGAAAAAAATCATTAAAAAAGAAAATAATACTATCTGATAAAAACATTTAATTTTTTTATTTTAATTTTAGTTTTTCATTCGACACTGTGTTAATTAAATTATTTAAACACGTATCTGAAGAAAAAAAGTTTTTTTTTTTACACAAAACTAACTTATTAATTATTTTATGATAAAATTGATTTAAAATGTTCATAAGCCTTTATTTACATATTCACAGTATAAAATTCAAAAAGAAAATAATACATGTGATAGAAAAGTTATTTCAGAATATTTCCTTTTTTATGATTTTTTTCTTCTTATATATTCCACTGTTCTTCAATAAAGAATAAAAAAAAACTATCGGTTGTGTCCTGAGCCAAATGATATAAGGGAATTCCCCTTTTTACTACGTCAGCGAAAGACTCAAAACAACCGCAACCTTTCACGTCTTCCAAACAGAAAGCAAACGCAAAGTGAATGACCTTGACGTAATTGAGAATTTTTTTTTAAACTTTTCATTTTTTCTTTTTTTGAGAGCTTAACTTTTACGTTAATGACTTGAGCATGGTTGAAAATTTCAAGGTCCGTCACCAAAAACCATCGAATAGGCAAACATTGCGAATTTAAAAATCACCCACTCACTTTCCAATTCTTTCGTTGCAATTATTTATTGCCCGGAAACAAAACTGTAGCATTTTTAAAAATAGTTGTGTGCTGAAAAAAAGACAGGAACTATAAATTTTTCAAATTACAAAATTTCACTACTATTTTAATTTTTGAAGTAAAATTGTGAGAATTTTTTGAAATATTCGACACGGGGGATAAAGGTTTCATGCAATTACCTTTATAAAAGAAGAAATTATTAAATGATTGATTTAAGTATTTTGAGTGTTTTATTAAAATTTGTTCAAAAAAGTTTTTGGCTTTTTTTTGAAAACCACTGATTCTAAAAGTTTTAAAAATCATTTTTATTTAAAAGTAACGATGTTGATTAATTTTAGAAAAAATCATAAAATGTGCTATATATCTTTGTTTTCTAAAAAAAAAAGTTTTTTTTTTAAATTCAAAAACAAAAAAAAGATAGTTTTCGGCATTTTATTTTTTTAATCACTGATTCTAAATATCAATGAACTTTTTAAAAATTATTTTCTTTTAAATTCGTCGATATTTACAAAATACAAAACTATAACTTATTAATATTTTTATATTAAAATTGATTAAAAATGTTCATTGAGCAATTAATTGTGACATTCCGTTTGCTTAAATAATGGCAGCACTGAAAATTTACGTGGGAAAAATAAACAGAAATGAAAGCTTCTTGTTAGGAAATTGTTGAAAAAGATAGAAATTACTTTGAATGATTAAAAATCAGAAAAAAACCTTTTTGAAGGCAAAAAAATGAAAAGTACAATATAATAACAGAGGATCATGTTAAAATAAGTATTTATCAGTAAAATTAATTTACGTGGGAAAAATAGCAGAAATGAAAAAAAAAAAGATCCCCGATTCGAACTCGCAGCGACACGATCCGTTCAAGGATGTAGCAGAAGCGACGCGCTATCCATCTGAGCTACCCAGACCCGTAGCGAAAAAAGAAAATAGGCAACAATAATGAATGGGAGGTTCAAATTGAAATTAATTTTTAATTGGAGGGAATCCACAGGATATTCGCACAACGATTGAAAGATTTCGATTAAAGATTACATTTAAATGTATTGCAAAAAATTTATTGATTTTTGATATTTTAATAAAAAGCAATTAATAAAAGAGAATATAAGCTTTTTTTTCTAAGGAAGTTATGCAAAAAAAAGTTTCGAAATGGGCAAATTCTTCGATTTTATTATGAAATTATGTGTCAAAAAAAGAAATATACATTAGGCATTATTTTAAAGTAAACTATAAGTTTTATGAAAGAGAACAAAAATTTCGATACTGGTAAATATTTTAAATGAATTCTCAGAAATGCATTGAATGCATTTTATCATCTTAATCTGACATATATAGTTATTTAATTTTGAAAATTTTATAAAGAAAAATTGACGAAAAAATAACTTTTTCACTCGCATTTTTTTTTTACTCGCCAAAGTTACTGATTTCCCCCTGTTTAAGGCAGAATTTTTTTAGTGTAACCCTTGAGTTAGATGCGGTCGAAGGCGAAACAGGTCAAAAGTCTTTGGCGCAAAGGTAATTTTCGACGCCAATGTTTGGCTAAAAGTAAAATCGCGTATTTTAAATTAATTTAAAAATCATTACCTTCATTTTAAGGGCATAATTTTTACGTTAATGTTCTCAAACATCACCAACTATTTGCAAAAATAACGTACTTTGAACTAAAAAATGTACAAATTACTGCTTTTTAATTTATTTCTCAGAAAAGCATAAGTTAACGAAAATCACAAAATGTTTTTTAAAATCCGTAATTTTGCAGCAATTTTTTCAATCTTCGTATATGTTACGGATAATATTACTGTACACACGGAGAAAAGGTGTTGTGAGATTACCTTCATAAAGGACGAAGTTATTCAATGTGAAGTAAACATTCGGACTACTTTTTAAAAATTCTTTAAAAAAACAGTTTGGGGCTCTGGTTCTTTCTTTGGTATTTTTCATTTAGTTAATCCTCTCATGCTTTTTTATATGGATAATACATTATTATAAAAAAAATCCAGCTTTCCTGCATCTATAGTCCTTTTTATTGGAAAATGCTGGTGATATCTCCAGGGGAAGGACAAAGTTTATGGACTTAGACGTATGAAGAAAATCCATGACAGGGTTCGGAAGATCAGAACTCAGGTAAATTAAAGCTTGTAGACAGACAAATATGGACAAGAATCATTTGGTGGTCTTATGTTCTGATACCTAGAAACAGGGAATGCGGAAGCTATATAATCTTGAAAGCTAAAGACATTTCAGATGAGAGCCTATATACCTGTCGCTTTGAATCCGTTTACTGCTGTGTCTTTGTCTTAACTATAGATTATTTTTCAAACAACAGAAAAATTACACTTTGTTGTCATTCAATAATATTTAACTAAAAAATCTTTTAATTTCTTTTCTAATTGTGGGACCATGATGGCGGCATTCGTATCAGATGCTATGCCGGTGAACACTACCTTCCAGAGTGTGTTATTGAACGACATAATGATCTAACATTCTGAGTTATGATTTTGGGTGCAATTTTTGTCATGGACGATCTAATTTGCTTCGAATTAAGAGCAATCTCTATAGCAACAGGTACGTCCGTGAAGTTCTATGGCCCGATGTCGTTACCTTCCTTCAGGGCATCTCTGGAGCTATCCTTTCGCAGGATAATGCACGCCAACATGTTGTAAAGGCTGTTCGAGACTTCTGTTCAGCCCAAAACATGCAACTGCTTCCTTGGTCTGCTTAATTGCCGGATATGTTGCCAATATAGTACATGTGGGACTTAGATGGTCAGCGTCTTACACGTGATCCGCGTTTTGCAGCGTCAAAAGACGCACTTCTGCTTCAATATGGAATTTTCTTCCACAAGCAAACATTCAAAATCTGTTTGGCTCCATGCCCCGTCGTATAGCCGGACATATTACAGCGAATGATGGCTACATCAAATACTGGTTTGGGACACTTAATACGTTTTTTTTCTTTGAAAATTTCGTCATTTATTCTTACTAATACAAATCATTTGCGCAGTAAATTTCATTTCATTCTGTTGATTTCTTCATGGTGTTACATTTTTTACGTACATCAGTTTATATCGAATAATGCTGTACAACATATTAAGGAAAATTACTCTCTCTAAATATAGTTTGATTTCCAATTAAAATCAAAAGACATTTTCCCTGTTTCTGCTACAAACAATGATCATTTAGTATATCTTATGTGGAGAAATATATAGCAATTTTTTCTCATAATATTGCAATTTTTGAATTAATCGATGATGATGAATTAATCGTAAAGTTTCATTTATTTTCATTTCTGTCTAAAAACTTATTGCTACCCTTAAGTACAGTTTAATTCTTTATCTAAAAATACGAGGTCAATTGTGAAACTAACCATCGCTTAAACGTAGCGACGGAAGAATATTCAGAGCACCCTTTAAACGATTGCTCGAGTAATTTCTGATTCAGTAAGCTTTCAATCGGTTAATGAGAGTGTCACAGGACCTAGATTTTGCTATTTTAGTTTGTCCTATTTAGAAAGTATAACGAAGAAAGTTAAGCCGAAATTTTTAAAAGTTAAAAATATACTGTTTAATTTTTTATCACAAACATTCTACATTTGTTATATTTAGTACAGGTAAACATCATTTAGTCTCTTTCATGGAGAGCTGAACAAGAATAAACTTTTTAACTTTGCTCTGAACTTCCGCTTGATTTATACTTTTCAAATATAATTTTAAATAAAAAGTCTATCAACTGTATTGGATCAGTTAAAATTGTTTAGATCCTTACATTGCAGTATTTATTCAAATTATAGCTTGGACATTAAAACATTGGAACACTTCTTTTTAATGAGAGGGGTGAACCAGTGATATGACCATTTTTTTTAAGTCTTTTTTTGGTTCAAATCTAAGAAAGATTGTTGCATTTACTCTATTATCGGTATCATGTACATACGAATTTTAAACTGTCGTTACTTTTGTACTGTCATATTTTAGATAGGTTATTACATGTAGCAACGCGTATGACCCCACTAGAATTCGGCCTAATTTCCGCCGTGCGACTCACGTTACTACTTATACACTAGTACATATAAAATATATTGTTAAGTTTTTAATCTTTACTCTAAATTAGTAACACGTAAATTCATTACTAACTTATATTAACTTTCAAATTATTAAATTATGCATAATTTAATGACCATGTAATTTTTGGGATATTTTCTCACTTTTTCCAAGGTGTCGCTGTTAATTTTAGTTTTCTACCCAGTCCTGTTGCAACCACTAGGATCCCAGAAATTCGTAGAAAACACTTTGGGAACTTAGACCTCAAACTAATTTTAAAAAGTTCAAAAAGAACCAGTTCACTTGTGATGAGACATTTGACATTTTTTGGCTTTACTCCGGTATTATAAATATAAACATTCACCGATTTGAAAGCATTTATGCATCTGTTCTTGTTTTTTTTTTATTCTTTACTCAACGGTATAGCACGTTCGGGGACATACAAATTACACTTTTTTATGCTTTCATAGAGAGGCAGTAAGAAGCAATATATATCATTTAATTTCTTTTCTTCTTTAGACGTTTATTTTCATTAAGTTAACCTTTTCTCTTAATACGTTAATTACAAAAGTTTATATTAATATAAAATTTGTTATTTGTTTAACACACACTGCACAATTTACTTTAAAATTTAAAGATTTCTCTGGGAAAGTTCTGTGCAAAGTGATGTGTATTTAGTATTCAGAAAAATAACACAAAAATATGCTACGATTTCTGGAGGAAAATTAATGTAATAATGTCAATTTGTGACGGATCTGTACGGTTTTCACTAACCTCCTCAATATTTCTTTAAAATTTATTTATTTCAACCAATCTCCACCGGGAGCCAAAGCGTGATTTATGCAAATGAGAAATATTATATAAGTTCGGGTTTCGCGAGTTAAAGTGTAGTAAAGTGAAGAGTTAGATTTTTGAAGTCAAATGAATTGAAACATCAGTAAATCAACACGCAGTTGTTGACAGTATTAGTTATCAGTTACGCGACGAGCTACGCCGGAGAGCTGAAGATTGAAATTGGAAAACCGAAGGTGGATCCTTAGCTATCAGCGCATCCAGTCAGTAATAAATTCATCACCACGAAGGAACCGCCGATGTTACAAGGATAAGGTTAGTGATTTATAAATTAGTGAATACGTGTACGTGTTTTAGCATTAGTTCTACGTGTTGATCTTTCGTGGATTCAGTCCCGATTCCGTAGTTCGCCAGTAGTAACTCCTTCTCATACTCCACTGTGTTTTATTTTTCTTAAATTTGAATCGTATGGTTGTAGCCTTCCTTTGATTAATAAGCATCAATAAATATAGTGATTTGTAACTCTGTCTCTTGAATTCTCTAATCCGCCTACACGCCAAGAAACCTTTAACGGTAGACGGGGAGATGATAATCTAAGGGGAGGATATAATTCACGACAAATTGTGTTTCCAAACCATTTTCATTTTATTTTATCTTAAGCGCAGATATAGTTAATTCACTTATTCGAAATCTCTTGCATATATTGCTGAATTTATCCGAATTTTTTCCTATACTAGACTGCTGTTTCGTTTCCTTCCTTATGAAAACAAATCTTTACCTCTAGTTATTTACATATTCTGCATCTAAACTGAAATACCATAATTTTTTCGTTCAGTGACAGGATGTGTAGCTTTTCGAAATCCAGTTATCATCTGGGTGTAATAAAGCATACATATCCTTTTAATGCAACCAGTTCCATTTACAGCGTTTGTGAAAGAATGTTAAAAGGCTGAATTTTAAAGGTTAAGAATAGTATTAGTTTTTTTTCACAATCCATTTTCTAAATTAGTGCTTTGTGTACAAAGTTTTTCAACTTGTACTTTCCTTCATGGATATCTGATTAGACAGATCTCTTCGGTCCTTGTCCTGAACTTTCTCTAGAAACTTAAATATGGAATTTTTGTAATATATTTTAAAGCTTATTTGAATAAAATGCTTATCACCTACCTTTAAACAGGTAGAGTCTTAGTCGGCATCGGTTTATCTGCCGAATCGTGTCCTGGTGCCACTGAAGTCCTTATCATGCAGAAAGATTGATGTACTTTATGCCTATAGCTTAACCAACTCCTTCTACGGGCGTGCTGTGGAAGTTTGGTGAATGTAGAGCCAGTCCTCATGCTTCTTTCTTCATTCTTACTTATAATTGTAAGGTCCGTCACCAGTTTATTCTGGTACAGCTCGAAGTAAAATCTTCAATATTAAACAAATCAAAATCAATTGTAAAGTAAATTGAAATTATGGCACTTAGTTTCCCAATATTGTTTAGGTTTTTTTCAATCTAATTTTGAATACTGTTAGTATACCAGCTGAATGGCGAACCTCTATCATTATATAAATACATAAGATGGACAGGGGTCCCAATATTTCCTGTAACTATATACAAATACCGCTTATTGGTATTGCAGGGAAGGCTATGGAGAAAATAATTGTAAGTAGTCTTAACTACTGCCTAAAATCTCGCAGATTACTTGCAGAGGAGCAGGCATGAATTAGAAACTCCAGATTTACTAACCATCATGTTGCCCTCTTGAGCCAATTTGTCAAGCACATTCTGGAAGGTCCTGATAGCAGTTTTTATTAACCTCAAGGTCTGCCTATGACATGCATAATATGTTACACATTAACCGAAAGGAAGCAAAACAAAAAATACATTCTGACTTAATAAAAAAAAAATACACATTTACACTGATGTTATATAGTTAAAAATGTATCAGTATTTAACGAAATGTTGAAAGCTAATGTCTCAATACGAAGTTAACAACACATTTAATGATTTTTATTGACACCCATGGGCTTGTCATATACAAAATTACATGCAAAGTTTAGTAGTTAAATTGATAATACGTATGGCTTATGATAAAATCGCGTATTGTAGCGTCAAAGTACATTATTATTGCACTCAATACATCGTCATTGTGTGAAGAGGAAGCGTGAAGAAAATTGAGTTGCAAATGTTGAAAGTTTGATATTCATTTGTGTGCATTATGCTTAACTTTAATGTTCATGCCACATGTGTAGTAGAAGGTTAAAGTATTTTATAACTTACTAGCAAAAACATTTGAAAAAGAGAAAAACACACACTTTGTTCTGTAGCGAGTGGTACGACGACAGCTGGTGGTCAACTCTCATGACAATGCATTATGAGAGACTTTCTTTAGTACTTCAAAGTTTTCTCTTGCATTTACAGCTTCAAACCGATCCAAAATCTCGGTACTCCATATTACCTGATGTTTATAACATACGCTGGTGTCCAAAAGTTAAGCATAAATCGTAAAATGCGAAAAACATGGAGTAAATAATCGTAAAATAATTCCAAATTTCTTGCGGATATTAATTGGGTGAAGAAGAAACATTGGGTTTATGCAAAACTTTTCAGTCGACTCCATCCTGCGTGAAATACCGGTACCAATGTGTGTCAGAACGCGGAGAAACCAATTCACGCAGCAGAGGCCGTTCAGACAAATTTCTCGCAACTGCTGTGCGAAGGAACGTTTTTAACAATCAAACAAGGTGAATGATGGCACAAAGACACCATTTGGACATGTTTACGAAAGGAAGAATCGTTGGAATGCTGGAATCCTCACGATCACAAACCGAAGTGCCTCGAATTCTGGATGTGGAATGTGTGTGAAAATTCTGTGATCTCAAGACTGTGACAGAGGTTTCAAAGAACGGGTGATGTTTCCCGACAACCCGTATAAGGTCGACAAAGAGTCACAGCCCCTCGCCAAGACCGATATCTGGTAATAAGTGAGCGACTACAGAGGGGCAGTACTGCCAGAGCACTGGGTTCGGCGCTGGCAGTCGTCGAATTTCGCGACGAACTGCTAATAGGAGGCTTAATCATGCTGGTCTGTATGCCAGAAGACCAGCAGTTTGCATTCACTTCATGACTGGGCATAAACGCGCTAGTTTGAACACGAGTTTGAAACACCAACATTGGAATGTAGGAGAGTGGGCCAATGTGATGTTCAGTCATGATTTCCGGTTTAGTCTGAGTAGTGATTCTCGGTGGGTAACGATATGGAGAGAACGTGGAACACGTTTTGAACCAAGAAACATAACGAAAAGACATCATTTTCCATAAAGGGGAGTAATGGTATGAGCAGACATCATGATGGACTGCCGCACAGACCTCCGTTTCTTTGACACGGTTTCTGTGACTGCTCAAAGATACAGAGACGAAGATCTTGAGCCTTATGTTCGCTTGTTTTGGGGTGCTGTCGGCCCTGACTTCATATTCATGGATGATAATGTGCCATGTCACCGAGCGGTGCTGATTGATGACTTCCTTGAAATGCAAAACATCCAGCGCATTTCGTGGCCTGCGAAGTCCCCTGATTTACATCCTATCGAGCATGTATGGGATATGCTCGGGATACAAATTTCAGCCCTTTCGCACCCACCAAGCTCCGTTACAGAACTGAAGAGAGCTCTCCAAGAAGCTTGGAACCTTTTGAGCCCACAACTCTTTCATCATCTCATAGCAAGTATGGTAAATCGCTGTGCAGCATGCCTGACTATCAGAGGTGAGCACACGGCTTATTAAACTGCAGCATCAGTATTTTATTTAATGTTATCTTTCATTTTTTCTTTAAAGTGTGAATACTTGCTATGCTCAGTTTTCTTATAAAAACTGGGACTTTGGATAATAAAATTAATTATTATCATTCTTTTAAATTGATTCCTTATTTTATATCATTGTACACTCGCATATCACGTTTCCCGCCATTCTGGTTTACAGTTCCTTCTTTTTTCACATAATTATCAATTATGCTTAATTACGCTTAACTTCTGGATACACACACACACACACATATATATATATATATATATATTAATATATGTATAATTAAAAAATAAAGAGAAATATCTGTAAATATGAGATACATTATTAGGGTACTTATAACCATGTCACCTATATTTACAAAAGCCGGAAAGTTCTGTAAGAAATCTGCTAACGATTGCTAACAGTCCGTTTTATTAATAGTGAACTTGCGAAACTCGTTGAGGAATCCGGATTTCACTGAACATCCACCGTATAGAGGGAATGAAGAATGTTCAATATGTTGTGGTTCTAAGTATTTATTTTTATAATGTGTATAAGTTTGGAGATGGGGTGCTGCTTCGTCACCAAATAATTTTTTTCAAAACGTCGGGGTCCGTCACCAATAGCTCTTGTGTTGCTTTAAGTGGGACGTTAAGAAGTTCTCACATACACACTTCCGTAAAAGGAAGAATAAATTGTTTTTTACTTCAGGGCTTCAACAACAGCAAATCAATTTTTAGGAAGTGTTGTGAACTAATAAACTTCTATAAAGTATGGTCTATGAATAATTTACAGTTGTAATAGCATTATGAATATGATTTTAAAATTTATGTTCAACTAGAAGCTTTACGAGTGTAAATGGCGATGGACCTCGAAATTCAAATAAGTGAACAGGACAATGCTTGGACTAGATCCCCACACTTTTTTCACCTCACAGGACTTTGAACCGTTTTATATGTAAAGTGCATGAAATTTTAGCACCGTAGTTCTTCATTGATAGCATGATAACCCGATTGCTGCTGCTATAAGAATCTTCTCGGAAATTGCATTATAATTCTACGCAGACCCATATTAAAAAACACAATAACAGAAATACATTTTGATTAAAAATATAGTACACTATTAAACTGCGTAACATTAAGCACTTTTTTAGGATGCGCAGCACCGTTGATTGAACGACACTTTTTATAAATTGGAAAGAATTCTTTCAATTATTCGTTAACCAAAGTAGTCATATGCATTATATTCTGTATTATGTACAATTCACAGTGGTATTAATCCTCAGGATTTAATATTGATTAATGTTATACTAGAAGTTCTACGGGGGCTATTGATCTTGAACCTCTTAATTCATAACAGGGGATTAGGACAATACCTGAACTAGATCATCCTGTCCAAATTTCTACATCAAAGGAGTTTATGAGTTTCGATTCTTTTAACGTGCATCAGACCTTCCACCCAGTAGGATTTCAGTGGCAAAAGGCTTATAACTTTGACTGGACAATGTCGCCTACGTGCTTACGAACATGGCCATTCGTATCTCGCTGCTACAATAATCTTCTCGGAAATTGAATTAACCCGCTTCACTCAGGCCTGTTTTTGCTACCGTCGTTACTCACGGGGTTTAGAGAACACCCCAAATTTTTAACAAATGTATTAAAGGATGAAAAAAAAATTAAGTCAATCATGATACATATTTATAAATTACAAGATGTTTTTTGTATTATGCAAATACAATTATTTAATTTATTGCACACAAATAAGAGAAATATTAATTTAAATTAAACCTACAAAATTTTCATTTTAAAACATAATTTTATGTTTTTTTCATAAAACACAATAAAACATTTTTTCCAGTGATAAACTTACTTTTTAATTAATGTTAAGTATAGTAGAAAGTAGAAAAAATATTTTAATCATTTTCCAAACATTCAGAGCAGACTGTATTGATATGCTTTAATAAATGATTGTTTTCCATTAAAGGCTAACACAATTGGTTTTTACATCTTTTACCCGTAGGCAAACAGTGCAGAGCCCTTTTTTGGTGAATTAAAGCTCTTATTACTATCTTCTGTGTCAGTAAAGCTTCTTTTGAATTTTTTGTCAAGTATTTGTTTCCGTGAATTTATTTGTTGTTTCTTGCTCAAAGTTTCTTCCAATTCTACTGCCTTATCCATGAGATGAATAGATTGTGTAATATGGTGCTCTTCTGAAATTACACAGTCTTCGAAATCACTTAGTTCATCCTCAGAATCTGTCGATACAGTATCTAGTAGATGACCGAGTCACTGTTGCTCCCCATCCAATGGAATTTTTGCCGTAATTTCTAAAAAACGTTTTAAGACACTTTAACAAAAAATAATATTTTACAATTATTTTTAAGTTTTATATTATTTTTATACTACAATTATTGAAAGTTTAAATAAAATATACATGCATATTATTATATTTGAAAGTAAAATGTTAACGGAAAGAGTGAAACACTTACCCTATTATAGATGTTTCGAGTACGAAAATATAAGTCATCACTCGCAGGGTGCTTTCAGCACCCCAGATAAACTTTTAAAGGTCATTACGTTTCAATCCTCCGAGTGAGAGTGATTGCATCAGGTCTGAAGTTTCAATGACCCGAAATGTGCAGCTATAGAAAAATCGTGGTTCTGCGTATTCTTTGTGGAATTCTAGGAAGCTTTTCTTGTTGCTGGGTGTACACATCACCCCGCGCGAGTGATCGCGGGTTAACTGCCTAATTGTTATGCACGTATAGTCCAATTTGTTTGTTTTTTCGAAACATTAAATTAGAAAAAATGAAGTCTGGGTTCGACTTTTACACCTACATATTCGAAAATATCAGATTTTCAAACATATGATGCTTTCGTAAACATATGATTTTCAAGCATATTCAGCTTTCGTAAACATCAGAATTTCAAGCATATTCAGCTTACTTTCTTTGAACAATTATTATTTCTTACAGATCTTTTTAAACGATGCGAAATTGCTCCTGAATTTCGGCATTCCCAAATATATTCATCATTCTAACATCTCTTAATATAATACATAGAGTTTTCGTTAACCTAACGTTCAGCATTTGAAGCAATCAATCCGTTATCCATGTGTGTACCACTGTATTACACAGACAATTTCCTCTGTCTTGACAAATAAAAAAAAAACTCGTGAATCAAACGTTTCAGACATACTAGTCGAAAGAACAAACGAAAAACTAGAAAATGGAAAAGTTACAAATTGCCCAGAAAAATTCAAAAAATCCTTAAAGGACAAAATCTAAATACAAAATGAAAATTAAAAAAATCACTGATGAAATTGTTAACTTGAAAATCGTTTGCCTCTATAAAATTTTTTATCCACAATATTTTTAAATAACTAATAGCAATTAATTAAACAGAACATGTGTCCTTATCAGCATAAGACTATAAATCAAAAGTCAAAGGTTACCAAATTATACTTTCTTTCAGAAAAAACTCGTTACCTAACCATTGATATCTAGATAAAAATCGCTAAATACTTAGGTTCTTCCTAATGTACACCCCACCTAATCTACACTTTAGCTAAATTAACTAATTCCGGAATTTAATTTTTGTCTCAAATAAGTTTTAAATTTTTTTTTAATCAAAATTTCAAAAGAAATTTACTATTAGAAAATTTAGATTTCTGTAGGAAGTATGCAAGTAGAACTTTTGTGTGAGCTATTATTGTTTTCGTATTGATAAATATATAGAAAAAATAATCTAAAGGTAAAATTTTAAACCTTGAGTTTCTGATAGAAAACAGAATTTTATTTATTTATTTTGCATTTAATATTTAGTTTAAAATTTACTAAATTCACATTCAAGCGGTGCCAAGTCAGAATCGCCAGATGCTCTGGCGAGCATTTATTTGGACTGCAAGTTGTCGTGATATATAACCTCCCTAAGATTATCATCTCCGTCTACCGTTACTTGTTTCTGGACGTGTGCGATTAACGAATTCAAGAGACATCATTAAAATCACTATATTTATTATACTCTTAATTAAGCAAGTTACAACACACGATTCAAATTTAAGAACAATAAAACACAGTGGAGTATGAGAGGGTTACTATTAATGGAATACGAATCGAATGAATCCACGAAAGATCACACGTACAATTATAGCTAACACACGTACACGTATTTACAATTCTAAGTCACTAATCTGATTTTATACTTCGCAGGTCCGTCGTGGTGAAGGATGTATTCCGGCTGGATCGCTAATGGCTAGGATCCGCACTCAACATTCCAATTTATCTTTAACTCTTAAGCTTAGCTCGTCGCGTCACTACTCATTAAATCAGTGAACAACTGCGTGTTGATTTACCGATCTTTAATTCACTTTACTTCAAAATCTAACTCTTCACTTACTACTCTCTTTCTCTTTCACACCGTTAACTCGCGAAACCGAACTTATATAATATCTCTGTTTGCATAAATCACGTTTTGTCCGGTGAGATTGGTTGAAATAAATAAAACTTGAAAGAAATATTGAGAAGATTAGTGAAGACCGACAGATCGTCACAAAGTGCAGTAAATAAATAGTGGACCTGCTTCAAAGACTTGACGCTTGAAGTCCTACTGCAGGTTAACAGCTCATGCAACTGGGTCATCTATTTCAAAAAAGTTATATTTAAAATTGATTTACATTTTGATTTAGTAATGATTCAATTTGAACACAAAAGCCATTAAGTGAAGCAAGAGAACTATATAAAGTTGTCAAAGAGGGATATGTACCATTGCAACCTGTTAGATTTGAGATACTATCATCAAAAATTCAAAAAGTAGGAGGTGGATGAGGTGACCACCTGGAAAGAACTCCTATTTAATAAAGATAAAACCTAATAGAGTACGTTCTGAACAAGCATTTTCTTCGGCAGGGCTCTTTGTAACAAAAATACGAACCCGTTTCGAATGCTATTTTCTCCGAATTGGCTGGCCATTAGGCGCTAATACATTGAAGGTTGAATACTCTAATGGAGTTTTACTATTATACCATTTCTCGGTCCCAATTTAATTTCTTTAGTCCTGCCCTCCACTTGTAAGTTAAGAGCGAGATTATTATTTACTTGTCATAAATAATATTATATATGAAATTAAAACTTACTTCGTTAATTTGCACAGTTAATCATTAAAGTCGTATTGTAGCCTTGCGTCAAAGTATATTATTTTGGAATTCAATACATTGTTATTGAATGGAATGTGACCATGATGAAAGTTATGACTAAAAAATGGGTCGCAAATATAGAAAGTTCGAGAAGCACTGCTCTAAGAGACACTTACAACAGCTATGTTAAATGCATTGGTGTCCTTCCCTTTTAAACGACAAGAAATTTAAAACTGATCCACACATTAGAATTAAGAATGTTATAATACATTGCGCGCAATGAATGAATTACACTTAAATAGCTTCTTGGCTGTGGATTTTAATCTTCTATATTGGTCTGAATAAAAAGTGAATTTCTAACAACAATATCGTTCAATCAACATTTCAATAACTTTTTGCCAAACTAACCTTATCATAATCAAAATCGAATTTAAAAAAATATTAATAACTATGCAAGAAATTTATTGTTGAAATTATTAATTTGTGGTGAAGAAATTCCACAAAGAAAAAATATAACCAATGTGCTTCAACGCGACAAATCAACGGATCTTCAGTAGTACTGGAACTGGAAAACGCATCCCGGTGGTGGCTACGAGTTCTTCACGCTCCTAATTCCCCTACCTTGGCTACTTAAGGCTACACAGTACTTTACAAATTTCTTAATTAGGGATTTTTTTCCCTTTTTGTAACTCATATTGTTGTTAAGCTTACCACCAAGTCTTAGAACTGTTAACAAAATAGTTTCTAAGATATTATGTTTTGAATTCTTCTAATTAATAAAAATTGATTTCAAGGCCAATTTTTGCTTTAAAAAAAGGTTATATAACTTAGAAGATTATCCTTTATTTTTTCGTTATGAGAAATGCCATAGCCACAATACATTCTCAGGCTGTTGTGAGAAACAACATTTTGAAGAGATGGAATACTACTGAAAATGATGGATCTAAAAATTAGTCGTTAGCTGATACTGCTATTATGTTTCCGAATAAAGGTACTTTGAATTTAAGTAATGCAGAAAGAATTTCCTCGATGTACTGAACTGCATTAAAGTATACTTATCGTAGTACTATGTTTTAGTAGTTTCAAGTCAAACCACAAGATCTAAAACTTCCTAAACTGCCCGATTTAAAACTGAAAATATTTTAATTTTATTAACACTCCTGGATATTTTTTACTATAAATTATTATGAACATAAATGCTTTGTGCTGCAAAAATTTTGTGAAAGTAAGTCGTAACAATTGCTATCAATATTATGCAAAAATATAATTTTATTAAAAAAAATATTTTCAGTCATATTTAATTAAAATATTGTTTTAATGCAGAACATACATTGGAAAACAACATTTTAAAAAATTATAGCTTTAAGGGAATTGTAAATGTTTTTTTATGACTTTACACACTTTAAATGCATTTTTCTCACACTTTCAGTTTTGCAGGTATAAGTGTTTTATAAACCTTCTGGTTGTTGTTTTTTTGTTCATAATAGAGTGAAACGTATGCACTGTAAATGTTGGTATGGATTTAGGGCTGCGATCTGTAGTTATTTTTTTAAAAACTGCTCATTTTACTATTTTAAAAATTTTCTTGTTGTTTAGATTTCTCTAAAAAATAAATGTTTAAATCCATACAAACATTTTTACGCAATGATCTAAGAAACATAAATCACTTAAGAAGACTGAAAAATTTCAAAAAATTAGCCTTTTCTAAAATTTGAAAGAACTGCATAAATTCTCAATTCTTCAAAGTTATAAATAAGTGGATGGTCAATCGGAATGTTTACTTTAACATAATCATCTTAATAACTTAGTCTGAATATAAAACATAAATAATTTTTTCTCTATCTGTTACTGTCTCTAAATTTTTTTTTGAAGACGTTTACTGTGTAGCCTTAAATAGTAATAGTAACTTACGAACAAGATTACTTCGAATAAAAAAATACTCCGTTAAGTGAATATGTATATAATCATTGTACTGTGTATTTACAGACATATCATTAAAATTTAGAACGGTAATTCTCCGTTTCCGCACAGCCTCGGCAAATATTTTTGAAAAATATACTTCGTTACAACTCAAGTGTGTGCAAACTAGGACTCTTTTCTTAAAAATCGGCATCTTTTAAAAATACCCTTTTTAATCACAAGATATTCATAACGGCTTCATCCACGAATCTAGATAGGTAAGGATAAATATCATTTTTTAAACCTTTTCGCAGTGGTAAGACGCTTACAAGACACACCATTGAAGAGATATTGCCTGTCTTGATGAACAGAGGAGCTAATATCGACCAAATATGTTATATAGAACTGCCATAAAAACTTCGAAACAATTCGTATAGACCTAAATATTAATTGTAAATCATTGAGAATCACACAATAATGACATCCCCTTTTAAAACAATTTACTTTATAATATTAAATCTTATTCATATTAAATATTAGTGTAATTTTTTTCTCATAATTACTAAGAAATAAATGCATAGAACCTCCAAAAATACTCTAGTAGAAAGATGAAGGATTGAAATTTATTACATGTACTCGGTTCATCTTAGAAAACAAAATATTGATCCTTTCAATATGTGTTTATGTTATTATGCCAATAAATAATCAATTGTATTTTATTCTTTTTTTTATTTTGTATTTCCATGATTGTGCGTATATTATGTATACTACGTATATTTTATTCAAACATTTAAAATTTATATGATTTTGAGTACATATAATTAATGAATATGCTTTGAAATTAGAATTATATATAGATCGGTAGTTTTATTTTTATTTGATAATGCATAGTAGAGATACACCTCTCTTCTAACAATTAACACTTTTATACAATTTTAAAGAGAGTTATTTGAGCTTCCGATATAGAAATGTAAAACAGGCGTTGTGTTTTCATTATAGAATAAGCTATACAATAAAAGTAATGAAAATTAAAAATGTTTTATTCACAGCTAAAATGCTAAAATGTATCAAGAGTTTCATACAATTCAGCAATATATTCTGGTTTTTATTTAGAGACGTATTAGAGAATGAGAATGTTTCGAACAATATTTAAAAATACTATTACTTAAGAAGACATATATGAGAGAGAGAGAGAGAGAGAGAGAGAGAGAGAAATATTTTTAAGCTCAGTGCACCCATGGTTTAAGAACAGTGCCAAGAAAGCTTTTTAAGCGTGATTTCTCAAATTGAGAGGCATTCTAACCCCAGATTAAGGGGACTACATAATCAAAAATTGAAGAAAATTGTTAATTTACTTAAAGGAAGTAAAAGTAACTACATTTCGACATAATAAAAAATAAAATACAATTTACTCAGCTATAATGCACTTATAAATGTATCAATACTACACAATGTATTTGGTAATTGTTTTACAATACTAAGAGAACAAGTTTTATGATTTACAGTAAATCCCAGGGATGGTCATAAATAATATTAAACACAAAATTTAACACTTACCTTGTTCATTTGTACGGTTTAAAATTCAAGTCGTATTGCAGCTTTAACGTCAAAGTATATTATTTTTGAATTCAATACATTGTTATGGTTTGAACGTGGGGTGGGCGATGGATGAAAATCATAATAGAAGGTTTGGCCACAAAAATTGAATGTTTGAGACACACTGTTTTAAAGTATCAATACTGTAATCAAATAACCTTACTATATAACTTTTTTTAAATATTTGATTTTTTTAGTGCTTATACATGTATTTAAAACAATACAGGTTCTAATAAAAAATGCAAATTGAAACTCTAAGTAGAATATTTTATTGTGGTTAGGGCTCCTTCTCTTAATAACAAGCATCGAAGCTTTAACTCAGTGTTTGACATTTTTCTTACCACTTTCCACCAACTGCACTCAGTAATTATCTTTATTGAAAACCAAATAATTTCTAAACGGTATTTCAGACAAAAGGATCCTAAAAATATATAATGATCGAAAGGAGAAATATTTTTGCATATTTATTGACCTAATAGTATATTCATATTTTGGTGACCTCTCAATACATTTCCCCCTACAATAGACTAATAATATCCAAATTATTTATACCATTCATCTTACTTCTGACTCTTTTTTGTAGGTTCTACACGCGCACTTCCGTAAGGATTGTTGGAAAACACTTAACCAATAATATTTGATATGCATATAATTCGTCCATTGATAGGGAAATTGTTTGGAAGAAATGTCATTTTAGTGAAATTATAGTGAAGTATCAATGAATTTCAGTAATTCTATGGTTTCTGTTCAGCTCGACACGTATAGATTTGAGTTTTTCATAAGTGTACCAATCCAAATATTTTCCTGATGTCAGTATCTTTGTCAATATAGGAAAGCATCTCAATTTCATTTTTGTCCTAAAAGAATCTAACCACTATGGTTTTTTTAGTACGTTACTTTCTGTTTGGTTCTGATATTAAAGCTCAGCCACATCACAATTCCAGAGAGGAGATTGATTGGTGCTAACAAAGCCTAGTTCACTGTGAAAATGTTACAATTCTAGTAATGTCAATTAAAGCTCAAATTCTGATTCCGTATTCATGAAGTTCTAAGTTAGAAAAGGTTTCTCGAAGCGATGGTAGGTTTTTCCTTTTTAAAATCAAAGTGTACCAATTTTAAAACGTTTCAATAATTATAAATTCACTTAGAAAATATATAGAGTTCTACGATTAAAAAAAGTAATATTTCGCTCCACATGGGACGAAATGGAAAGTATATTTCGCACACAAAATATTTAATGCTGTGCCTGGGAATGTAATGCAATTATAATAGACTAAACTGAGTAATTATTTATTCTTATTCAAAGCGTTTTTTTCTTCTTAAATACAAGCATGTTTTGTCTTAAGAAAATTTTGTTGTTTGTCAAATGTAGAAAATGCCATGATAGCTAAGCTATGGAGAATATGTAATCGGATCAAGTTCTGCAGAGGTGCGTTTCTGAGATTTAGAACCACTGAAGACATACAAAGATATATAGCTGAGGAAAATTCAGTATATTAAAGATCAAATTTCTCCCAATGCCGAATTGTGGAACGTTGGGGAGGGTGTTGAATTTCAGATATCGTCTGTATGAACATGTGGGTAAAGATTGCAACTTTTTTCTCTCAGAAACCTGGCGCTGCTTCTTAGGACGACGTTAATGAAACCTCAGTCAATGCATGGTCAGTGCATCTGAAAGTTTTCTAAATCAAAATATATAACTTGATGATGCACGATTTCAGATAAACTTTATTTCTTAACTATTTATATAAACCTCCTAGATGAAGCACATTGATTATTTCGGGCTCAATCGCTTCGCAGTACCATACAGTGCCATTTAGTTTCAGAGCTTTGACAGGACTTGATCTTAAAATCTTTAATTTCAAGATTCTTACAAAATATTTGCTTGTAATCTGTATGTATACAATATTTAAAGCATAAAATACTTGCTAAGAGCATGAAGTGCATTTGTGAACTGCTTCACAAATGAAATTTTTAAGAAACTCGAATTATGCACATCAGAAATTTGCATGGGTTTTATGATAACATATCTGAAATCCAAAGAATATTTTTTAAGAATGTTTATTTTAAATTTTATAAATTTGATATATTCTATAGTCAAATTTTTCATAAAAACGTAGACATCCCTTTGATGCATACCACATTTAGTTCATGTAATAACGGAAATAAAAAAAAACATTATCCCAAATTTTCCAAAACAGTTTTTAAAAAAAGTTGCATTTAAATTGAAGAAATCTATTGATTCTTAGGCCTGAGATAAATCAGTTTAAAGTTCTTCACTATTAATAAATGATTATTAAAAGGTTAAAAATGAACTCTTCAAAATATGACTAATTTTTTTCCCATCTAGAGCTCTCAAATTTTTCAGATGAAAAGAGTACAAAAACTATCTAAGCTAAAATCTTGGTTTTATTTTTGATAGATCTTTTTCACTTGAATCGTACCATACGTCATTAAATACCCCACAACAATATCTAATAACAAACAAAAAAACTACATAGAAAGTAAAATGTACATATTTGCTACTAAATAGAAAAGAGGAAATGCCAAAAAGAGTTCTATCAAAATAAAACACGAACTTAAGAAAACTAAAAAATAATAATAACAAACATGTTTCATGCGGGGGATGAACAAATGTTGAATGACAGCTGAAGTTCTTGAAATTTCAATAGCTTATGCCATTGTACAATTTGCAAAAACTCCAAAACTTTGAATACATTTATAAAAAACAAAAAATTCTGCATAATTCTGTTTTCAAGTGATGCCATAGAAATCTAATATGCAATATTAAAGGCTATAAAAGCAGAATAAATCATTTTTTTATTTGATTTTTTTATTAAAACTGCTTTGAACATAACCTAAAATTAATCAATTAAATTTTTAATATCTTTGAGATCCATAAAAATCATTATACAGTTTTGAATTTAATGGAACTACTGTGTTTTCTTTAAAAACTATTATTTGATATTGCATTAATTTATCGCTCAGAATTATTATCCTCTAACTTGGATGTCTTCAAAATCGGTTCCACAAGTTACAATAAAAGAATCGAACAGAAAATTATAAATGTCTATACAAAATGGATTCACGTTCTGTGTGAAGTTTATAATCCCACTGGCATTTAAAGCTCATTACTGTGATTATTAAACTAAAATTTTTATTTCTCCTTAATAATTCTATTTTGCAATAATTTTTTTAAGCTTTTATTATAATAAAAAATAAAATATATTAAAATGCTGATTTTTATTTTTACATATTACCTATGAAATTGTAAATACTTTATTGTGATTATTATACCACGCTCTGAGAGATAGTTATTGTATACTCGTTAGTACAACGTCTTCCAAAACCAATAGTTTTTCAATGGAAAATGCCCCTCTTCACAATTATTGGGAAAACATACATTAAGGAAGAGGGAACAAAGTATGATCCTATCAACAACACCCTGAAGGAAGCACGCAAATAACATGACATTTACAACATGCATTAGCGGAGGTGAGATATGCAAATGATTAGAATTTCAGCGCAGACACACATCACGCACGCCAGTGGTGCCACCTCAAAGCGCTATTTAAGGCTTGGAGATTTTGGCGATTTCATGTTCGGGAATTGTGTTTTTTTTTCTTCAAAAAACGATCAGTTATGTCTCGTAGAAAACAGCGATCAGCTTTTTATCAAGTATCCGAGTTCGACAGAGGAAGGATAGTGGCCTACCGAGATTGTGGATTATCTTTCAGGAAAATCGGTAGTCGTGTTGGACGAAACCAAACAACTGTAATACGGATACTTGATCGTTGGTTGCAGGAGGGTAAGACGGACCGACGTGGTTGATGGCATAAACCTCAGTGCACCACTTCACGTGAGGACAGGCAAATTGTGCGCATGGCAGTGACGGATCACTCAGTCCCATCACGGACCACAGCACGGCACATTGAGACTGTAACGCATCATTCAGTGTCTAGGCGTACCATTCGACGCCGTTACAAGCAGAGTGGTCTGTCCGCTTGACGTCCATTGCTTGGTCCACACTTGAAGCAGAACCACAGACGTCTCCACCGCCAATGGTGCGATTAAAGAAGGATGTGGGCGACAGAATGGAATGGAGTTGTCTTTACTGACGAGTCACGCATCTGACTGCAACACGACGATGGTCGGATTCGAGTCTGGAGACACCGTGGAGAGAGGATGCTGAACATATGCGTTATGCACCGCCACACTGTTCCGGCATCGGGTATTATGGTATGCACGGTATTGGATATCACTCTCGCACTCCTGTAGTACTCAATACCTGGTACTTTAAGCAGCCAGCGCAACATTTCTGAGGTATTGGAGCCAGTTGTCCTCCCCTAACTTCAGGGCTTCGCCGCAGACATATTTCAACAGGATAAGGTGCAACCACATGTGGCACGCATTATCCAAAGATAGTTCGCGAATCACCAGATTGAATTGCTTCCCTGGCCGACTCGCTCTCCGGATTTTTTGCCGATATAATATATGTGGCACATGGTTGCTCAACAATTGACCAAGATTACACCCCCAGCTGCCACAACAGATCAACTTTGACAACGTGTGGAAGCTGCTTGGTCTTCTGTACCTCACGTACACATCCAAAGTCTCTTTGAATCAATGCCGAGGCGTGTGGCAGTGGTGATATTCAACAATGGAAGCTATTCTGGCTACTGATTCTGGCATGAACCACACTTGACACAAGTCTATAAATTTAATCATTTGATACTTGGTCAACATGTTATCTGCAAAATAAATTCTGTTGTGCTATCTCTTGTCTTTCATGCTGTTTCATTTACGTTGGAGAGCAATGCATATTTTGATTAAACCTAGTACGATATTATACTGTGTCAAAGTATATTATTATTGAATTTAATACATTGTTATTGTATGTAGGGGGCAATGCAAATTATGATTGAAAATTGGGCCACAAATATTGAAAGTTTGAGAAATGTGACAAAAATCATCAATAAATGTAATCAAATTATACTTACCCACACAATTTTTTTAAAAAAAATACTTGTTTTTTCATTGTTAATGCTCTTACACCTATTGAGAGCAATACACGTTTTAATGAAAAATCCCTGTAGAAGTTTTAAGTAGATTATTTTATTGAGGTCAGTGCTCCCTCTCTTAATAATAAGTACTGAAGCTCTAAATCAGTGTTTGACAGTCTTCTTGTCACGTTTACGAGATAGATTCAGTAATAATCTTTATTGAAACCAAATAATTTCTAATTCTTCAAATTTTTCTCTTCTTTCTTTCATATAAAAGTATCATAAAAATATGCAAAAAATATTTGAAAAAATATTCTTATTTGTTTAATGATTAATAATATATTGATATTTCAGTGATCTCACAATGTTTTTTTTCTATAATAAACTGAAAATATCTAAATTATTTATACCATTCTTCTTACTGCTAAAGCTTTATATTCTGTTTGATGTGTGCGCTTCCTTAAGGATTTAAAAAAAATAAAACTTAACCTACAATATTTAATATGAATATAATTCGTCCATTGATAAGAAAATTCTTTGGAAGAAATGTTATTTCCCTGAGTTTCAGTAATTGAATAGTTAATGTTCAGCTCAACACGTATTCCTTTGAGTTTTTCATGAGTGTTCCGTATTTTCTTAATGTTAGTATCTTTGTTATTATGGGTAGTCATCTCAACTTCATTTAAGTGCCATAAAAGCATTTAACTAATGCGGTTTTTTAATACATTACTCACTGTATTTTTTATACCAAAGCTATTAGCAGCCTCCTCTAGGTTCCAGATAGGGGATTGAGGGTTGCTAATGCAGCCGAGTTGCCCTACCGAAATGTCACAAATCTAGTCATTATAATTAAAGTTCAAAATGCGATTTTTCATTTACGAACTTATAAATTGAAAAAAAAAATTGTCTAAAAATTGTTATTTTTTTAAAAAAGAATTAAAAAAGTGCCACTTTTAAACTTTTTGATAATTACAAATTAACTTAGAAAGTGTACAATCATGTACGGTAAAAGTAAAAATATTTCGCTTGACATTTGTCGAAGATAGGGAAAAAAATAGAGATTATACTGCTCAAAATATTCGATGATATACCTGGAAATGTATAGCAAGGATCATTCACTCAACTGAGTATTTTCTTCTTAATCGAAGCAAAATTGTTCTCAAAATTATTAGCATGTTTAAAGTTTGCTTTAAGCATGTCATGTTGTTGGACGAATGTAAAAAATGCCACAATAGACAATTTGTCACGGTCATAGAATTAGATCAAGCTTTACAGAGATGCATTTTCTAATTCTAGAACCACTGAAGATATACAGAGATATAGGGCTGATGGGCTTTCAATATCTATAAGTGCAAATTCCAACCAGTTACTTAATTTGGAAACTTAGAGAGAATGTTCAAAAATTCAGATATCCTCCATATAAACATGGTTAAAGATTGCAACATCTGTCTCTTAGAGCCCTTGCACTGCTTCAAAGGACGACGTTAATAAACACTCAATTAACACATGTCCACAGTGTATTTGAAAGTTTTCTAAATCAAAATATATAATTGGAACAATGCTCTGAACAAAATGTAATGGGTCAGACAACTACACAAAGTGTCACTCGTCTTCTCTTGTAGTTGTTGGACTGTAGTACACAGTTCAGCATGGTAACCCCACTGACGATCTGCATCAAGAAGAATCAGGCAACACTTATTCATGTTTTTTGAAGGTGTGAAACTTGCGAAAATTATATATATTCGTCTTATGCAAGCACAGTATAATGACAGCTGTTTATCGCGAAGCAATACCTACACATGGATAGGGAGAAACTTCTTTATGTGATGAAAAAAGATATGAAAATCCATCGACGTCAACCTCTAAAGGTCGTCGTTGTTGAAGATATAGTGCTAGAAGGAATAGCTAGTATCCCTCCAAATTATCATACCTTCCATAAAGAAAAAGAGAACCGATTCCCTTTTTTCTGCCTTGATCCATATATATACATAATGGAGTTGCCATGTTGAATGGTTTTCAAAGACGACGAGGGAACTTGAATCATACTTAGTATAGAAATGTTGCTGACAAAACCCTTATTCAGCCCTGAAGACTAGTGCTGTTGCCAAATTTGGGAAAAAGAACGTGCTTAAGTTTTCTCATTCTCTTTTTGATTTTTCCACGTATGAAAAAAACAGTTCGTACAGTTATTGATTTTACATTAGCTAAATTTTGCTTTTAATAGTGAAAAAAAAATACATTTTTTAGTTTTTTTTATCACATCAGACTTTTCCAGGATGATTATTCATTCGAAAATTCTCAAATATAGTACTTTATGCTTCATATGTTTGTCATTAAAAAAAGGATAATCACACATTCAAAGGAGTGAAATCTCTAACTAATTCTTGAAATTTGTATCACATTGTATGTTGCTGATTTACAACCTATGTCTCAGAAGGCATCACTTTGAACACTTGTAGCCGATGCCTATCATTACAACCTAAAGAGAGAAAAGTATTGGTGTTCTTTATCAAAAAGAGAGGCAATATAATACAAATTACATGTGATTTTCAGTGCTGAGTAGACGATTCTGGTGAGTGAATTCAAATTTCCATGTCTAGCTTAAGTATGGAATGTTATTGATTTTCGATGCATTTAATTACGTAAGTCAACATGAGGAATTTTAGTAGCTTACTTTATAATACTCAATCTACTCAAATGACTAGGAAGATACCGGAGTCGACACCCTAATTTCGTTAATTTACGCACCATGCCAACGTAAGTATTCTGAACATTGAAAAATCGAATGTCTTCAGTCTAAAATTCTTAAAATTATTATTTAAAATTTATTTGACTTTCTTAAACTTTTACTGAAAAAATTTTGAAACTTTTGCGAATAAAATATTTTCTATTTCCTTATTAACGTAGAAAGCATTTTTATATAAGAATTTTTATAAAGTGAGCAATTGAACTAAAATATAGTTTCGCTTTGAACTTTTTTGAAAACAATAAGCTTAGCTGAGAAAATTATGTTAAATTGGATGAAAGATATCATTTAAACCAGTGCATCTCAAACTTTCAAAATTGGCGACCCAATTTTCAATCATATATTTTTAGCGAATCCCCCCCTTATACAACAATAATACATTAAAAAATAATAATGCATTTGGTAATAAAGCTACAATATAAACTTAATTATATTCTGTACAAATTAAGGTGATATGTATTAAATTTTGTATACATTACTTTTAAATAATATATATGTTTCAAGCAAATTACTTTTAAGTAATAGGGTAATTAGAATGTTATTGTTTTCCTTTCGTTATTTTGAAACTGGAGCAGATTTCAAAATAATATTAAATTAAAGATATATTTCCTATATCATCCAAGTCTTAAAGTAGAAATGTTATTAGAAAAATTAGTCTATGGTCTATGTATCATATCCAGCGCTTCTAGCATTCTCGTAAACGTCTGCATGAGTTTGGCAAACTTATCGGACGTCTGGGCAAAACATGTAAAAATGCTGTACCTGATGGAATTCTAGTGATTCTGGGTCGAGTTGTTATTTCTATAGCTACCGAAAACCCTTAAATGTACATTTTTTAAATTGCGTTTTAATTTTAATTTACAGTATTAAGTATTTACGGCAGTATATTAACAAAAACATAGAACAAATTCTTAAGTCGTAAGTGAACGTTCGACGATAATAAAGCATGAGAAAATGCACAAATGAGCTTATTTCCGAAAATTAAATCAATTATTCTCAAGAATATATAGATGTTCGATTTACCACTACTAAAGTAAACGGAGAAGAAAAATACCTGTGAGTTATTTATTGAAAAATATATTGGTAGCAGTTAGTATGAAAACTAATGAACTTAAAGACCTTTGGAAACGCTTAAAGTTGATTACATTAACAAACATCGAGAGTTCTTTGAATTAAAATTAAAATCATATGAAAAACAGAAAGCATTTTTTAAAAAAGAAACGGTGTCTCTGAATGAAAAAGCTTTACTTACTCTTTACAAAGTATCACACAAAATAGCCAGATGTAAAAAAGCTTCTCACTATTGGCGAAGAGAGCTTATTTTGCCAACAGCAATTGAAATCGTAAAAACCATGTTTGGAGACAATTTTGCAAAAATTGCAGTCTATAGACTTCAGCTCTTTGATAAAATCAACAGGAATTTTAAGACTCATAGAATTGGCATTTAGAAAAAATATTAAGTAGTGAAAATGACTGTAAAATTCCGATGAACAATAATATATATTTTTTTAATATTTAAAGCGTGAAGACTTCGAAATGTTTTAACCCGAGGACAGGCGCGCACTACATACTAACGTTAATGGTTTGCATGGCGTGACCGAGTCCCTAAAATACTTTTTTTATATTTATTTTTATTGTACAAAAAATCACAATTCTAGTGAATACTTTAACTAAGAGAAACTAAACTTACCTGCTCTCAAGGACTTTTAAATTGTTCTTTGGTAACTTGAGTTATAACTTGTTCAATAACTAGTTCAGTTTTTTATTGGATTTTTTCATCCAATAAAACTGAACTAAAATGTTTTAAATGTGTGAGACCTTAATAAAAGACGCAAATCACAGACAATTTTCGCGAACATAACAGGAATGTTATTTGCAGGCAAAACTATCATATTTTGTTCAAGTTATTGTAATTTTAATGTCCTTTGATAATCGACAAATAGCATGGTGAACTTTTACTTGCTTGTGTCATTTTGCAGGGCAAAGTTTCTCATGTGGTACACTTATTACATCATATTACTCTTGATGGCATTTCTTAAATGAGTTCCTTAGGTAGCATAAACGTTCGAATACAGGAACCATTTAAAGTACTCCATCATGAGTATGAATAATGGCTGTTACATTGTTGTAGCTAAGTCTTTTGGAAATAATTTTTTTTTAATGCATTTTACATTTTATGGAACGGTTCAAATGATTTACCCTTCTTTTTTTTAAATTTGAATTGTCAATAATTTTTTTTAAAATTTGAATTCAGTCGTGCAATTTTTTAAATGCTTGTTCAGATTTTTTAAATTTTCTCTGTTAACTATTTACCATGAACTTGTACTTCATTTCTTAGAATTGAGTTTAGTATAAGTATCTTATTATTACATGTTGCAGTGGTAAAAAGGCAGCTGAAGTCTAGAATTATTTGAATTACAATATATTTGCTATTGGACATGGAGAAATAAATGACTTCTTGAAGAAAAATTGAAGTAGGGACACAAAAAGAAATACTTTAACAGATTATTCACACAATTGCGCAAAACGTATTCGCTATTAACAAACCATACAATGTGTTCCAGAAGTGGCACTTTAAAAAGGTTATACTTGAAGGAATTAAAAGAAAAATAAAGTATACGTCTCTTATCTGAGTAAATACGTTGATTCTGATACCGACTGTTTTTTCATCTTAACCGAATATATCTTTGTATTAGAGGTCATCTGTGTATACAGATGGTAATTTCTAAGAGTTTAATCCTAAAAATTTATTTGTAATTCTTTTGCGAAAGCGCAATTTTTTGGAAAATTTTGCTTTGATCTGGTAAACACACACAGTCACATCTACTATTATGTTTCAAATCATTTTTGAAGTAAAACTCTTTAGGCGCGAGAGTGAATGGGAAATTTGCCCAGTTTTGCGTAATAGGGAAAAAGCAAACGGAAATAGTGATTTCCCCGCCATCCTTCCAATTCGTCTCCATGGTAAAGAGATAGCGAGCGGGGACACCACCTGACTTGCGTCGTATCCGTGAAAAAGTTGGACGATTGCTAAGGGGGTTTGGAGAAGGGCATCTTGAAGTTTGGACTAAAGACGTTTAGGTATTGGAGATCTTAAGTGGGTACCCTTGATATTCGTAGCAAACTCACGTGGCGTATTTTCGTAGTTTTTATGTAATAAACGTGCAGTTTTCAACGAATAAACGCGCCTAAAATATTACCATAAAAGGCCCTTTCCGTCAGAGAAGTCTCTAAGGCATTGTGTATATGTCACTAACGTTCGCGCGAGAAACCCTATGATAGCTTATTGTAAGCAAAAACCGTGACTTCTGTGAATGATGCATTAAGTTTATATAATTAATTTTTATTTCCAATGAAATGAAATTAATTTTAGTCTGAATGCCTAGAATAAATGCAAAAAGAGGAAATGAATTTCATGAAAGAAAAAAAAAAGGAAAACTAGCAGCAAGTCCAGTCGAAAGTCTTTATATCACCAAGTAGTTCTGTCGCAGCTGTTATCATCTTTATCCTTAAAGTTTTAGTGCTGTACAAACCAGAAGCTACTGCAATCATTGGATCCGATAATGATTAAAAGCCGATTATCTTAACTGGAGACTTAAATGTTAATGATGCTTCAAAAGAAGAAAAGCCACTCATTGAATTCTTGAAACGGACACTGAATTTAACCGTGAATACTGATTCTAGAGAAGGAGCAACAATTTTAATAACCACGGTCCATGCAGTTTCCCCCGATTTCTTGATTGACTGCAATCGAGGATTTTATACTTCAGTTACCACACACCTATTGTGTCTTTCTTGGAAAATGATAAGGTCAGAAAATTGAATAAAAATCTTATTTTCATACAATAAATAAAGTGCGAATTTTATTTGATTGAAGTAAGTTCTCAAAGCAGTTTATAATTAGATCTTTTTCTGCATTTACGGCCAATGTCGCCAAAGAAGTTTCACTCCTATCACGGGGCTTTCCATGTTGCATTTTTTTATATTCACGCTGGGAAGCAAATTTCGTCCGTTAAAATTCAATTTACCCAAATAATTTTTTTTTATGCAATGAAGATAACTTAGTGGCATGTTTCATTGTTTTTATTATTTACATTTTTTTGAAAGAATGAAGACACTTTAGACGTGTTCACTCAATTTCAATTTAATAATATTTAAAATTTAAAAAATATTTATAATAGTGAAGAATTTAAGCTGATCAAATAAAAGAAAGAAAAGCATAAAAAATATTTCGGTAACCTAGCACTTCTCGCGCTGGGTATGTGATACCCACCATCTAACTCTTTTTCAACGCTCCGTCTAAACTTTTTTTGGAGAAAATGGATAGTTTCTCGTGTAGCTGACTTAAATGTCATATCCTTTGGGAACCTTAGTTACTAGGAGAATTCTAAATATGTGTTTTTGGATACCGTTTCTTCAGGTATGTCATACTCTGAGCGTGAATTGCCGTTATAGTCCGGAATGCATGAGCACGTTTTAATCTTCTTTTTGCTATCGCGTATTGTTGTAGTTATGATGAAGAACTGTGATATTTAAGTAATTAACCAGATACAGAATTTAATAGATATAGTAAAGTAGTATTTTCGGCTGAAGAAATTCTCTTCGCGTTATGATAAGGAATAATCAAATAATAAAATGTATAACAGCAAGTATGATTCCTCCATGTAAATCGATCCATATTTAGAAAACATTGAAAATAAAAGTTTTATAGTTAGAGACACAAAAAATTAAGGAATAATGCACTTTTAAAGGAAACAACTGTGTATACACTAATTATTCACTTTTAGATAAACTTTTGAAAAAAAATAATATTCTTAAACAATATAAGAAATTAAAAAAAAATCTCAAATTTTTGAATTTAAAGAACAGAGAAGTTTACTCCTATATGTTTAGTTTTAAAAATGATAGAGATTTTTTTTTAAAAAATGGAAGAACCAGGGAAAACATCACTTACGACGAAATTGAAGAAGTGTTTAAATAATGCACTCCAATATGCCCTTATAATAAACAGAAATACTAAACTTACAGGTGAAAAATATAAAATACACATTGTAGTTCCTACCTTTCTTCCTTTTTAACTTTTGTATACAAATTTTACGTTAAAACTGGATGAGAAACCCTGCTCGAGAACTTTCGGTCGCTCTTTTCATTCGAAAGAAGCCAGCTTAAAGGACTTAAGGACTAAATTATATATTATAAATACTTATCAGAATGATATTGAATAATTGTTTCCTGAAGTTGTGAAGGATTATTAGGTGAAAAGCACAGGATATTAAATTAAAATATAAAAGCCCGAGGTCTGAAAATGCGTGATTTTATTATTCTACACACACAATCGATAAAAAAATATATGTCTCACCTAGATTTTCAGATGTATTAGAAAATAGAATTAATATTATACGAAAAAACTATATTATTTTATATAGAGTCTTCCGGAACAAAGGCCATTAAAAATTTAGTGAACTCTTCATTGTTTTATCGAAGAATTTAAAACAGGACATTTTTCTACCGACCATAAATTTAAATAAATACACAAGTACTTTATTTTAATATAATATATAATTCAGGTAGATGTATATCATCAAAGAGTTCTTTACAACACTTTTGTTCAATAAATCGGCGTCAATTTATGACTCCTTTTTAAACTAAGAAGAAACAAAAAATTACTTGACATCCCTGAATTCCTAACGTTACAATATATTGCGTTTAATGAACATTTCATGGTGGTATATATCTTCCTAGCTATAGATTTAAACCTTCTATATTAATCTGAATATAAAAGAAGATTTCTGACAAAAAAATTTTTAATCAACATTTCAATCGTTTTACAAAAACAACTGTATCTTTCTCAAAATAAAATTAAAATTAAAAAAAAGTACTGATAACTATACAATAAAAATATTCTCTAAAAATTCTATTGGTGGAGAAGTGATTCTATTAAAATTTGATTTTTTGATTTGACGGTGAGATATTGAAAACTCGCCTTGTAGAAGGGCTAAGCACGTTAAATTTACTTAGGCTTAATACCTCATGTTGTCTCCTGTATCAAATTGACACTAGAACGTCCATCGGAGTCAATTTGATACTGTAGCGTGTTTACTTTATTCTCCTTTTTGCTCTTTTACAGGGAATTAAAAAAAACTTTCGTGACTTTTCATCATTTTCTTTGGTCATTACACAGAAAATGTTTTGTGGTTCTAGGTTAATTTGGAGTGATATTCCAACTAAATGTACCTAGAACGTCCGCTGGTGTCATTTCGATACCAATGCAATTTATCACAATAAAAAGCTCACGTATAACAAATATTGTCCACTTTTATTTTCCTGTTATCCAACTATTGTCCAATAAAATCTTTCCAAATGTCTATCGCAAATTTTTTGGACATTAAATGCAGTGTTATTGAGTTCACAGTGGAAATGAATCAATTATAAAAAAAATTATTTCTAAGTGTTTCGTGAAATAGTATATATATTTGCTTATTTACTCATAAAACAAATTCAATTCAATTTTCGAAATTATAGCAGAGCAGACACCATGAAACGATGTCTCTTAAAAAAGGTCTAACCTCTGATGAAATTGCTTATTTCTTGTGACTGCTTTCTAAAAATTAATTGGCTCGAATTTTGATTCCAGTGAAGACATAAGATTGAAGGAAAATGATTGCGAATCTGAATTAAGTGTAGATGTCATTGAAAATATTTAATTAAATCCTGATCTATATATGTCGGTAGGGATGACATAGAATAGATACCGCATAATATTTATGTTCCTGGCAGATTTGAGACCCGAAATGTTTTGCGATAAAGCATTCTTTGAACATGCTTCGTGAAATATAACATCAAAGTCAGTTTTTTATGATATAAAGGGTCAAAGTACATGACAATTAATTGAAATAATATTAAAAAGTCTTAAAACTTAACCTACTGAACAATAGTCCTGCCAACATTTAGTTAAAACATTTACTTTTTATATTTTATATCACGATGTCAAGATGACACCGGTGGACCTTTATCGGTAAAAGAAATCCCGTGAGATCTAGTGATAAATTCAAGCTTCGAGGGGTGGCTCTCTATGACAGCAAAAAAGGTGTAAATTATATGTCCCCGAACTTGCTATACCGTTGAGTGAAAAAAAAAACAAGAACAGATGCATAAATGCTTTCAAATCGGCGAATGTTTATATTTATAATACCGGAGTAAAGCCCAAAAAATGCTGTATGGATCATCACAAATGAACAGATTCTTTTTGATGATCTTTTCTTTCCTAAATTATTTTGAGGTGTAAGTTCTCAAAGTATTTTCTAAGATTCCTGGGATCCTAGTGATTGATACATTACTGAATAGAAAATTAAAACTAATTACGACACCTTGGAAAAAGAAAATCTGCTAAAAATTATATGGACTTCAAAATTTTACCTAATTTAACTATTTGAAAGTTAAAAAAGTTAGTAATGAATTTAAGTTTTAACAATTAATTAAAGATAAAAAATTACACATCATACTTTAGAATGGGCTGATTCACTGTTGCTAACCGGAATCATGTAGGTTTAAGTTTGAATACTTAACAAGGGTCTTTAAATTGTTGTTTTGGAGCCTCTGGTTGCTTCTTTCGGTACTTTACTTTTAGTTTATCCTCTCACGCTTTTTTATATGGGAATACATTATTATAGAAGATCAGGTTTCCTGCATCTATAGTTTTTTTTTAATGTTGCTGGTGATATCTCTAGGGAAGGGCAACTTTGTGGACTCGGACGTATCAAAGGACAACCATCACAGGGTTCGGAAGATCAGAACTGACGTAAATTAAAGCTTAGAGAGACAAATATGGAAAATGATCATTTGGTGGTCTTATGTTCTGATACCTAGAAACAGGGAATGTGGAAGCTATATAATCTTCAAAGCTAAAGACATTTCA
>BMAO01034214.1:0-49453 GCA_019973975.1 Trichonephila clavata
CCAACTTGGTCACCAAAACTGATGCCAACTTGGCTCTATCGCCAATATTTCGCCAAGTTCTCATTGAATCGCCATTGTAACTTAAAGAACGGCGTTGCTTGTGAATATTACAATTTTAACATGAAATAAATATAGCATAGAGTAATATAAAGGCATTGCACATCCAAATAAAAATTATTTACATTATTTTATACAAAATTCGTAACAATTATAAAACGTCTTTATTTTATTCATCCCATTGTTCTTATTTTTTATTTTTCCTAGCTGGTTCTACAGTTCTAAGGCAACTCATTAAATCCATCATCTGATTTTTTCCATTACCAGATATAACGGTATAAAAGACTATTAATCTGAACTTAAAAATATAGACATATCTAAATCATTTTTCTGACAAAAAGAACTAAATACACTACTCCTAACTAAGTTCTCGTTGAAAGATGAATAACATATCCGAGTTCATCTGCCTTCCTTCATCCATTAACACCTGTTACTAAAATGGCTCCCTAACGGGCGAAATTAATTAGACTGTGAGTACAAAGTTGCATCGTACTTTCAAGAGAAGTTATAAAATATCTGAATCACTTCAAAGGCCAAAACTGTGTATTACAGCTCAGATCGATACTGCACTTGCACAGGGTTCGTTGGTTGGTAGTCGTATCTGAGAAACCAAAGTTGTGTTAGTGAAGAAAATGCGTAATATTTTGATATTTTCAGAACTGGTGAGTTTGTTATTCAAATTGTATCCTACTTTAGGGTTCAGAATGTTTTTCAGATTCATTATATATACTCATAAATAATAACCCATAATAATCAACATGAAAACTTTAAAGAACATTAAAAAAAAACAGTTGATTTTCTTTAGTTTGATTTCGTTATTTGTATGATGAAAAGAATATGATGGCACAATGTAAAAAATGTTCTAGAGTTAAGAAGAAAAGAGACTAACCAAATCCAATTTTATCAAGTTTATTTTAAGTTTTCAAAATTTTTTTACCCACAAACTAATTTACATTCAGAAGAATTCGGTACAATTATCGAAGATGATGATGATACTAATACCAATAGTAAAAAGGAACTGTCTCTAGAACAAAAATTAGAATTAGCGACCGCAAAAAAAATTTCAATGCAGTACAGAAAACAGCTATATCCAAAATCATCCGACGAGAAATTGATTTATATGAATATGAGGGATTTAAAGGTAAATACTTGGAAAAAGTATATCACGCATTGCTAATAGTACCATCAACTAGCCTAGATGCAGAAAGAGCGTTTTAGACAGCAGGTAATTTTTGCACAAAATTCTGTTCCAGGTATAAAGACAATACATTTGATGCATTATGTTTTTTAAGAACACATTTCAAGCATTTAACTTTTAAAACATTAAGAACATTTCAATAATTTGTAATAGTACCACAGACTGAATAGAGTTATTTGCCCTTTTTTATGATTTAAATAAGTAAGATGCTCCTTTATTTATTTATTGTGATTCTTTATATACTGCTATAATTTATAATTTAAAAACTATTTCTCGTGATATTTACACTTCCTAATAAAATTGGCAAGTAAAACTACCGAAAAAAGCACCTGTGTCTTCTTTCTTTTTCTAAAATTTCTTATACCTGTATTAAAACCGTTATCCCGGAGATAAGTTCTAAGAAATATCGAATACCAATATTGAATTTTGGCCCGATATTGCAATCCTAATAATCATTTATTATCATGAAATACTGTAGCGAAGCAGGTGGGTAACGGTTAATTATGTTTAAAAGAAAGGTTGCTCATTTCGTTACAGTATGGAGGCTATAACATAGGTATTTGACTTCCTTTTTTGTATTAAAACTAGAATATAGGTGTTTTTTATTTGAACTAACTTATAAATGCATGTGGACAAGTAAATAGAACAAAATAAATGGTTAACTAGCGCCAAAAGACCTTTATTTGTAAATACAAAAGATAAATTATTGTATCTTTTATACACATGCTTACGTATTTTTAAATCTCCGTATTAAAGATATAATTACATCAATTTAATTTACATAATGTGTTAAGCTTGAAAAGTTATGCGAATTTTTTTTCAAAATACATATAGTTAAATCGTGTAATACACTTATGTCAATTGTGTGATAAGGCCTTAATAACTTAATAATAATTGTTTAGTGCTGTTATTTCTTTCAAAGTGTTCATTATTTACATCCTAAGGATTAATTTCCTATTTCAAAGAAATTGTAGAATAGAAATGGACTAGTTTTTTTTCAGATGCACATGTGTTTTTAGTTATTTTGTTTATAAATAAAGTCTGCTGAAGATTGAGCCAAATTTTTAAAAAGAATAAGAGTTTTTTTTTTCTTTTCTTGGTACAACTTTCCATTTATTAAAAGTAAGTTATTCTCAAAAATGCCTGAAGAATTAAAACTGTTCTTGTATTTGCATTCTTTCTTAATAATACTCTGATCATTCGAACACGCTGGTAATTACTCTAAGCCAACAATTCCATTTTTTCTGGTTCATCGACACAAAGGAAATTAGCGACTATTTAAAAAGATTTTTTTCCTTCAGGGTGTGTTCATTTTTCTTTTTGAAAGATTTTGTTCACCCTCTCCCATCATATATGCAATTTCTTCGATACTATTTTTCAAAACTTTTTTCTTCTAATTTTAATATGATACAACCAAAGCGCGAAGGCAGTGTATCAGAGCTTTATTGAATTACCTTGGTTACTTTTTTTTCATCGTAAATTAAGTTTTGTTGATTATGAAACGATGGGAATTTCCGAGGGAATTGAAGACGAAGCAGGCAATATCACCGTAGGAATCTCTGCTCTTTAGCCTCGTAATTAAACTAAATCTGAGTTCTTTCACTTTTATTTTATTCATAAATAATAAAAAAAACTAACATAAATCATTGTTTCTTAAAAATGGTGTGAGACAGAGAAATTTTTTTTTTATAAAATGTTCTTTTATCCCTTGAGAATGTTTGATAACCTTTTTATTACGTATAAAATATATAATTAAAAGTCTCATAAATTGATTTTTATTCTAATCAGTGACTCATGGTACCTTTTTACATTCAATCTAATTTAGGGTTATTTCATAACAATGCAGCTATGATTCTGATTTAATAAAATTATGGAAAACAATGCAGAAGGAGTTTTTTCGTATTAAAGTTCGTTGCTTGTTGGTTGGAAAACATTATTTAGTTACTAATAAGTAGCAGAAAGTTATATTGAATTTGACATGAAAAAAATTCTAGAAGAATATTAGAATTAATTGAGGTGCTTGATCGTGTTTTGTATTTATTAGCCTGGGAATGTAAATAATTTCATAATGAAACAATTAACTTACTGTAGAAAATATCGAGAATTAGAAATTATTTTTATTTTATTTCTGGAAACGTTAATTTTTTCATTTAAAGGAATTACTTGTGCTTGTGGGAAAAATTTGAAAAATCACTCGAAAATAATTCTTTTGCATATTTTGCACAGTTAGTAATTGTAGCATATTTTCTCTTTGAATTTATTATGAATGACATAAAGAACTTCCTATAATTAAATTTATAATTTTGTATACATTATTATAGATACCTACTAACAATAATTTTCATAAGATGTTGAAAACAAAGGTATGAAATTAAACATTTAAAAGAAATATGAATAAATTAAATCTATTTTGTCGATCTCCGAAGGTCGCGGGTGTAAGAGGGTTCGATGAAAAAGCAGACATGATTATAAAAAATAGTTACTTTTATTCAATCTTTCGCACTCTACGAAATATTCAATTTTTAACTTAACTCTGGGAGCAACACGAAATCCTAACCTCAAACAGGATATTCTAAATTATTAAAAGTACTTATCTAGAGTAGAAACTCCTTGCATACTCCTTCCCGAAACCTGATAGCTTGGTCAGCTCCAAGTTGATTACTTCCACTATTCCAAGTGGATTCTACATCGATTATTAATCTCAAGATGTTTGATCACCCAGTCACTGTTTACCTTTTTTAATATTTAGATTCCACGCTTAACGCTCAACGCTTAACCAGCAACTCACATACTCAATGATAGGCACTTAAATAGTAGTTACATTGGCATAAAATCAAGTCATTTTTGGCAAAGCTGTTTTTAAACTAAAATAACAGTTAAAGACATATTTCCCAAGAGGATTAGTAGAAGAACCCGAATAGTACCTGTTACAATTTCTACCGGATTGAAAGGTTTAAATGATAATTTTCACTATAAAGTGTTGTTTGTCACTCATGGTTTAAAACAGTGTGTTTTAAATAAACATATTTCACCATTTCCATTTACAAACTGATTATGAAACTTTTGTAATGTAAAAATAATCAACTATTTAGCAAATTATCGAGCCGTGATTGATTCACTGTACTATTTTATGTTTCTACATTTATCAAGAAAAAAATTCAGATGGTTTTAAAAAACACAATCAGTCAGTTTGGCATGCAATTACTTCATTGCAATTTGTTTAAATCTTGGAAATATTTGAAAATCCTATTAACTATGTAATATTTTGCTTCATACACTTATTGTTAGTTGTTTTGTCACCTTGCGTTACTGTTTTAATTATAATATTACGTAATTGAATGCATTGCATACGTAACACAGGTCAACATTACATTACTCTTTAGTAAATAATACTAGTCAAAATATTCTAGCATATATATTCTTAGATGCATAATATAAGGGGTTCGAAAAGTATGTTTTATTTTTAAAAATTATTTAAAAACAAAAAAATAAAGATTTTTACTTACAATATCTTATGTTCCATAAAGAAAAGATTAAAGTTCCTTTTTTGATGAAATGCAAACTATAGATGGGCAATTCAAAACGGCTTCACCGCAAGAACAAGAGCATGTTATGGCATGGTTTACTGAATTTAAAGCTGTAACACATGTACTGAGTGAATGGGGTACCACCACATTGGAATTTGGAAGTTTGAAAAATTTCTTTGGGCGATGGATGGAAATAGGAAGTTCAATACCATGTGGTCACCCACAATTCTAGACATAACACCTTTGACTTCTTTTTGTAGAGTTACGAGAAACATTGTTTACCAATCTTCAATTAGTGACACTGATGAAATGAAAATTCGCGTTATATAGTGGACATGCAGATGTTTCATAATGCAATGCTTCATTGAATATGGCTAGAAATCTCGTGTAGACTCGATGTGTTGCGCGCAACTAACAGTGAACACATTGATCTCGTGCAGTAAAGCCTTTTAAAAAAGATTAACGTTTTATTTATAGACAAAATAAACCATAAGTTTATTAGTTTGTTTCTATTTTGTTTTTGTAATCAATATTTAAATGTGTAGTCATACATTACCGGACTCCGGTAAAATAACATGAATGTTATAATGGAGCGAATTGCAGTTTCACCGCTTTTCTTAACATTTTCATTTTCTACGTTAAACAAGGTGTAGCAATAAATGGTGGATAAAGAACCAGTCGTTTGCCAATTATGTACCAGGCGTGTTCGATAGGCAATAGATAAAGAGAGCAAGCAGGTCAAAAGCCATCAGTACAATTTAGTGGGGCAGAATAAGGCATGCCACATGCGGTAGCACATTTTTCTGTTGGAATGTTGCTGTAAGCAAGATCTGATAATAAACGAAAACAACAAACTTTGAAATATCAATAATCTAGTGCTGATTAGACCCTATACCGTCAATGCGTAGTAGTGAGTACAAGAGTGGAATCCAATACCAACGGTTAGTAAGGTCCCTTGCAAAAATTCTATATTGCTGCAAATGGTTTCGAATGATACGTGCGAACACCGATTGCTGTGCCATATAATTACATGGCACATTTGTTACGATATATTGCAGATTCTGAAGTTGCTCACACATACAACCACATAAAATGCATTTCAGTACTTCAAAATGTACTTTCTTCAGTCTTTATTTTATACAGAACTTGTTTGTAGTGCTTCAGGCACCCACGAGAGAGGAGCGCCTGTATTAAAAAATTCCATCACGGTAAAAAGCACGCGAGATGGAACTTCACGCGTATTTGATTCTTTCAGCACTGTATTCCATTCAGGGTGACCAGCAGTGCATGTGCTACTGTTAAAGTTCAAAAGCTGTGAATGCACACATTATTTAGTACATTATCGAATGCACAGCTGTTTATGTGTAAAAAGTTCTTTTTTTTTATCCCCATCCGAATTTTCCGGTTATTTTAAAAGAATCTTATGCAATATCTGAATTAAGAAGGTTTTTTTTGTTGTTGTTTTGTGGCTTTTTTTATAAATGCTGTTACTGCAGAAATATGTTTCCATCTAACTGCAGTAAGACCATCCGTTCGTTCTGCGTCGCATTTATAATGTTGTGACTGCAAATCTATTAATCCACATGAAAATGTGCTTTTCGTAAAAATTATAAGCTCTATTCAATGCGGTATTAATCTTTAAATTTAATTAGCAAATGAGCATAATTTGCAAATTGATTACTTTAATTCCAATAATAATTTTAGACTGCTAAATTTAGTATTTACTTTTCCTCTTTGTCTTATTCTATTAACTTGAGCGTTTAGCTATTAGAGAATCAATAAACAGCTCAGTGTATAGGCTTCGACATCTGCAGTATATTTTATTTGCAATCCAATTTAAAATCTAGTCATTATTATATTAAATTATTTACAATTCTATGTAATAAAATTATGTTTTCGATTTAATAGTACCATGTATCATAGAGTTGTTTAAGTATTACATTAACAGCATAAAGATAATACTGTTTTCAAGCGATTATATTTTCAATTTAATGTGAGAATTGGAAAAATTTTCGGCATTTAATAATCGATGAAATTGGTCTGCAGATTATCTATACTTAGTTTGTATACTGTAATGGTAAAATTGTATAACAAATACTGAAATATATATAGTATTTTCAAATGTAATTTGGTAATACACTTAATCTTTTTTACACGGTCATGATACAAGGATAAGAGAGATTCAATGAAATATAATTAATAAGAGATTATTGTTATTACAAGGAAATATTTAGAATTACTCCAATTATTTATTTTGATTTTGTTATTTGTATTTTAGTGTTCATAGTTCACCTATTCGTGGTGATAAAAAAATAGAAACGACATAAAAATGAAACAGTTAAATATTTGCATATTCGCAAGGAGAATGTAGTGAGACATCTCGGATGCATTGGAGACTCTGACTGGGATCGGATCATGCGCGGGTGCCCGCATGCGCAGGAGAGAGCAAAGGCTCTTATAAAAAGCGGCGTCAAATGATGCGAGCACAGAATTACTCGAGCACAGAAAAAGCATTAACTCCGATGTGTACTGTGAACACTCCGACTACGCAGTCCATCAGTACAAAGACCGGGCTGCTCACGGAGGTGTGGTTCTTCCATGATAACGCGCTCCACACGTCTCCAGAGTCACACAAGTGGAACTGGACAAGTTCCAATGGAGACGTTGGACCATCCGTCTACAGTCCGGACATGTCACCCTGCGATTCCATGTGTTGGTCCACTAAGAAACACCTGAAAGGAAAGCGCTTCAATCGACGACGTACTAAAGGACACTGTGAAGGACTGGGTCTCGTCACAGCCACAGGAATTCTGGGAACAAGGAATCTGTGGCTTGTTCATCAGTGGGATCGTTGTGCTCAGGCCTATGGTGTATATTTTGAATAAAGTTATATTTGTACCACGTGTCGTTTGTACTTTTCATTTGATCACCCTTGTATAATGTGTCGTGATATTTGTGGAAAGAAACTTTCAGTTAGTATTGTGTCAATAAGAATGATTCTTTTTTTTCTCCAGAAATTACTGCTTAAATTAAATGTGAACCTTTCATTTATAGATCTCCTGATCTCAAATATTTAAAAGTAGCTGCAAATGATTATATTTCTTAAAATGTTGAGAGTGCCGGCCATAAAATATTGATATATGTTGATGGAAATAATATTCCGTCTTAAAACAATACGAAATATCCAAAAAATTCAAAATTTTAAATTTGGCACAGATAAGTATTATTACATTTAAGTTCAATTTGACTTGAAACATTACTTTAAAAAATGGCATTTACGCTCCTTTTTTTGCCTGGGAAGTTTGAAAGTTTGAGCTTGTAGTAAAAGATATAAGCAATATATCTTATATGCATTATTTTACTTGCAATAATTCATGGCCTTTGATTATCCACCTTCTGTATTTAATCCCCCCCCCCTTTTCTCTGATTTCTTACTTGGAGAAGTTATACATGACTAACTATATATACAAAAAAAAACCTATCATTTTTAACAGCAAAACTATTTTCTAGTGTAAAGAAGCTATTTCATATTGAATACTTTTAATTAAAAAGAATATCAAGTAATTTAATTTATCTATTTAGTTCTTAATCTATGTGTATATAAAGCACTTATTATGGGGTAACTATACCACATATATCATTCATTACTGTCAAATGGTTACGGCGATATTTCTGTAGACCAATGTGTTTATGATGATTCTCAATCAATCTGGGCTCAAAGTCCTTTCGATGGCGTTGCAGGAAAGTTAGAAGACTGGAGAACCTAATCAGAATTAGTCTTTGTCACTTTGTGACGGATCTATACGTGTCCTTTCACTAACTCCTTGGGGATTCCTTTAGGGCCAGCATTCTTTCAACCAACTTTCTCCGAGGACAGCAAAACGTGATTATGCAAATTAAGTTTAATATACATATTTGGATTCGCGAGTTTTGAGCGTTAGTGAAGTGAAGATAGCTTGGATGTGAAGTTAATAGATGAGATGCAATCAAGTCGATAGTAATACGTATACGTAAACAGTGTACGACGCGTGAAGTTGTAATCTTGAATAAGTGCTTAAGTCAACTATTGGAGAAGTGATTAAGGTCACATCGAATGGATTAAAGGATTGCAAGTGAACAGGTACTGTGTTCCTATTTTAAGTAGAAGTTAGAGAGTTAAATTATTAGCTGGCTTCCAACATAAAAACAAGCTTTGTATAAGTTATCGTAGGGATATATTTGAATAAGCGTATATATTATCTCCACGCTATCTTGCCTCACCTTAGCCCTCTAGTTGATCAAATTTATCTTACTTAGAGTATTAGTCTGTCTGTGTTGAATATTGTGACAAATAAATAAATGAAGTCCATCATGTCGTCTGATCATTTAGTTCCTTCCTCACATCGGGCCGGGTTAGAGGGAAGAAGGAATATAAATTCATTACAACTTCAACATAGAAAAGATAACGATTTCCATCATCAAATATACATTTGTTATACCTAATGCAATGTAAATAAACAATCATTAATGAAAATTACAAAAAAAAGCCAGATTTAAATAATATTGTTCATATTACTTCGTATTACCTATAAAGTAGAAAAATTTCATGTCACACAAAATCTATGATAAATGATGCAAAACCTTCAATATATTGATAAGAACAAATAACGAACACTTTGATAATTGTGCTGTGTATAAAAAAATGTCTATACTTATTTCAGCATTTAATTTGAATTACTGTATAAAAGGATATCAAAACTTTAATGCATTGATTTTAATCATTACTGTTACGTTGTTAACAAAATAAATCGTATAAGACACAGAGAGGAATTTAACTCATCAAAAGCAGATGTTAATGATTTCATGTAGGAAATGTTTACTCTCCTTTTCTGTTTAACCTTTTCCTCTAAAGTTTCTGAAAGAGCTGTCAAAAGAAAACTTCAAAGCCGATTTCCTTATGGCTTTCACTATTAAAGTGATTTTACCAAAATCTTTTTTTCTCACATTTTCTCCTCCTAAAATGTACGCAATTAATGTAGTTTTTCTTATTCTTAATGCGGGTAATTATTTTCTGCATTTACTTTAAGAATGAGAAAACCTTTAAGATTTTAATTTTTTGGCTTTCAGTTTTACTTTGGTTAACATTACTTCAAGCAGCATGTGTATCCCAAGCTTACGTTTAAGTAAGGATGCTAAGAGCTATATTGGTGTTAAAATAATAAAAATCAAAATAATTCAGATACCAAGAATTGCATTTCACTTTTTTAAAAAAGTCATATTCGTGAGGAAACAAATGCAAATACATGTGCATTAAAAAATGTTTCAAAATGCTTCTTTAAAATTTTTTTACATTTCCTACATTTATTTGATTTAGTGATTAATTATATATCAATTCAATATCCCATTTGAAACAATTTTTTCACAATATATAAAGGATACAAGTTGCGGCTAAGGATAGGTGTAAACCTACCCCTTTTCTATGATTAATTTCGGGGGCCTCGATTTGACATCACTAGATCAGTTGGCATTAGCAACAAAATCAGCAACTCAGGATATAATATGAAAAATTTTAAGTAGATCGCCTTAATATTTCTTTCAACTATGTAATTATTGAAACTCAATAATTTAAGTACCTCAATGTATCTCAGTTAAAAACAAAGGTATTCTGCGCTTCGATCAGAAATGTAAATAATGCATACTTCTGATAATTGGGTACAGTAATACCCCGAACTTACGCGATAGGTGGGACTGAATAATAACCGCTTAAGTAGGGGTATAATTTCGCATATAAATACATATAAATTATTTTCAGTGGAAGCCGGAGATGAAAGAAAATAATAATTAAAAAAAAACGCTTATATAATAAAATCGTAGATACCATGAATACAAAATCGTAAGCCAAAGTTATTTGGATATAGAAGGCTTCATAAAATATAACAATTAGTCTGCCGGCTCAAAGATATTTTTTTTCTTCCGCAAAATTTCCTCGTAACATGCTAATAATTTTTTTTGGCTTTGCTGAAAAAATACTCTTTTCGTCGGAGTACGTATTTTTTGAAATGTGTAACCCTTTTTCAATTAAACAAATGCCTTCTTTCAAATTACCAACCGTTATTTCATCTGCCTTTTGAACTGGGTCTAAAGACTCAAGTTCTGCAATGTCTTACTGTTGCTCATGCATTTCTATGAGCTCATCCATTGTCAGCTCCTGATAGTAGGAATCTAGCAGTTCTTGAATGTCATCGCTATCCACTTCTAAATTTATTTATCCGTTAAGATCGACAACTTTTTCAATCAAATTACTAATTTCATCAGGCTCTGGCACTGATTCCGCCTGAGTTTCAGCAATGGGAGGGGGGGGGGACAAACGTCGAATCGTTGAGATCTGAATGTCGCTAAGTCGGGATAGCGTAAGTCGAGGTATTACTGTGTACTATTTTTCCTAATACCAATACACTTTTCAAATATACTGTTAATCTTCTTCTACTCCCCTATTTTAAGCAGTACATTTAATAGTACATTAGAACATCGTTTATCCGAACGTTTATTATCCGGAGCGTCAAATATCTGTACCAAAGTCATGGTACGTTTTCGAACAGTGCAATGGTAAACATTTGTTTCACGTGATTACAAAGTGACGGGAAAACCTAAGGTAAGGGATATTTGGGGAATTCATGCTAAATGATGACAAGTTTGTGACTTCCATGCAAGAAGAATCCGTCCCTGTCGACGATGAAACAGATGAAGACGAGGACAACAACAAAAGTAGCAAGGATCCATCAAATGCTAACGCGTTTCTGCGTTACAGATAGCTATGGAGTGAAGAACAACAATCAGAGTGCTGTCCTACTCAACTATTGCTGCTCAAGAGAATCAGAGAACTTGTAGAAAAAAACGAAGTTGTTGAATGGTAGAGCGAAATATAAGGGATTATTTTCCACAATAAAGATAAAATTACGTCATTTTACACCTATTTTGCTTTCTCTTCAAGCACGTTTCTCGCATGTGATCATTTTCATTATTCGTATTGAGTCCGGTTTCATATACTGCATGGATCGCATTCGGTTTTCGATTATCCGAATGGTGCCCGGTCCCAATTGATTCGGATAAACGACGTTCCACTGTAAGTATATATTTCCCGAGTTTCGTCACTAGAGGAAAGCTAAAATCCTTCTTATATAACAAAGAGCCAAAAGATCAGTTATAAAATAGTAACTCATCAACGGTAATTTGCGCATTAATCCTTATAAAGGTTCCCCTATTTTGAAAGTGCAATCTTTTTAATTTGACTTCTTTCTTCGACTAAAATGCTATTTTACTGCTTCGAAACTTTTTTTTACACTTTTTGAGTATTAAAAAATAAAAATTACTTTTTGAAAATTACTAAGAATTTTTTCATCAACACTATCACGTGTCGAACAAAAACTTTTCAGTACTTCCTTATTATCGTTACAATCGCCAACTCTTTTAATAACTCGCCAAGTTAGCAACCACGATTTCCTGTGTGTCGTACTTGCTGAACTGGTAACCAAGTGCTTCGTTTCATATAATGTCGCTAATAGGTTGCAGTAATACGTAAGTACCAAACTTTCTTATGCACAACTCTTCCCACCCCCCTTATTTCACATTTATTCTAATATCTACATATTGCTGGATTTAATATTGTGTTTGCTAATGTTAATAACATCGTTCGTCTTTAGCAATTGTCCACTAGTATAAATGAATTTATAAAATCCTAAAAACGAAGAGAAACTGAACTGATAAATATTCTGTATTTAAAGATTAGTTGAAATTGATTTCAACAGGAATAGTTCAGATTGTAAGAGCCGTAAGCGTTTTTAAGGCAACGTGTGATGCAGATCATCTCTGAAAATGTGTAATGTAAAGCTTGTTCGGAACGCTTTCGCAGTACGAAACAAATATTGGTTCATTTGTAAGGACATGCTATAGTATAAGCTGCTTAAGCTAATATCTTGACTGTTCTCAGAGAATTTCAAAGTTTCTTGAATGAATAATATATTTATGTGTGAGTTAATTTGTACATGCTAAACAAGATCATTTCATACTTTAGAGAAACAAATAATGCTTACAGATGAACATTTCTTCCGTATGCTATAAAATATATATTGCCATTAAGTCATAAGAATATATTAATGGATTATATGTTATATATAATTGCTATTATTATATATATTATATGTTAATTTATATATTATTTCTTTTCCAATAAAAATAAGAAAATATCTGCATATTTTAAATTATTATATGCATAGTTTTCTTATATATAGTATTATTTTATTTAATAAATCATACATTTAAAGTTAAATGAGATAATTGTATTAAACAAATTAAATTTCTCCACTTTTATTACATTATTAAAATTATTAAACTATTTAAATTGATAGCTATAAAATAATTTCTGTAAATTCATTGTAAGCATTTGAAATCCGCTATGACTTTTAAATTTTATTTTTTCTCTTATGTAATGTGTTTCATTCTTACTTCTGTAAGCCCCGTGTGATATTTTGTGTGGTGCACGAGAATTTATAAATGTTTTCAATAAAAAAATTAATGATATGTGTACGAATTGAAAAATATAGAAACTGAAAATATTTGTGTAGTTTGATACTACAATTAAAAAAAAACTAATCTAAATTCTATTTACAAAGCCTACTATACACAAATTAAAATTGTAATATTAATTACAGAAAAAAACTTATAAAAATGTTTCATTGTATTTTTATTTTTAATTTTTTTTCAAAAATTCACAAATATAAGAAACAAACCTAATTATGAAGAAATTTAAATATTCAACGAAAACTAATTTTATTATTCAGAAAGAACAAATACATATGGTATGCTTAGCAAAAAACTATCACAAATGTAGCATTTTTTCATTAATAGTAAAATTTTATTAATAAAAAATTAATCAGTAAAATTTTGATTACGCGAGATTTTTTTCTATTGGCAGAAATTACTTTATCAATGTTAAATAATACACATAAACAACTTAAAATATATGATGCCACAGATTTTTAAACTCGCTCTTTCAATTTTTGGATAAAATTTCAAGTTCCATGAATGAGGGAGTGTTTATTAACATTGCCCTCAAAAGACGTACAACGGCTATTGGCGACGAAGCGCGTAATTTTGAAACCTCAATAAGTGATTAGTACATTATCTGAGCTGGACACCTGACCGACGTAAGGATTTTGACCCATAACAGATTGAACGAACATCAACCTCTCTACATTTCAGGACTCAAACCCGTATTACGACAACTCAGGTTTTGCGAGTTCGTGACCATGGCCACTAGGCTACCGTAGCTACTTGAAGTTTTATGTATTAAGAGTTAACGAGATTTTTACTATAATTCTGTTTCAACTTATAGATATATCAGGGAGACAGAAAATGTAAATACTCTAAGATGATTTTAAAATAGATATATTAAAAACAGTGAAAATCGTTTTACACGCAAGTAAGGGAAATGAAATATTCTTTTGTTTTAAAAAAATTTCGTGTTAAAGAAGGAAATTGCAAAAAAGAAAAAAACAACCCACATGTTCAATAAAATTATGTTCATTAGAATACATGTTACTTGCACAGATATGTATATATGCGTGAATTTAATAGAAAACGAGGACACAAAAACATGGACAAGAAAATTAAATGAAAACAAAATTTGGCAGGATTAAAAAATCTTTACAGATTTCCGTTTTCGTCTTCTATTTTTGATCAACTGCCTTAAGAAGCTCCATCCTCATTTTAAGCGAAATAGCAGTTTGCTTTCCACCTGAGCTCTTTGCCATTGTGCTCGTAAAAAAATTCTAAAATAGAAAGAAAAAAGCGCGAACCTAATTCACTGATTTTTACTTATACTTTGATGTTCTCGTCATCGAATTCAAAAACAAACTGATAAAAGATGAGACGTTTTTGAAATTGGCTGGTGTCATAGTCGGCTGGTGCCAAGTTAGCCGCATTTTTGGGAAACATGTGAAACCACTTATCCATTTTACAACTCTCTTAAATCTCGCCTGCACAGTTGGTGTTTTTCGTATTTTGTTCAATCTATAATTTTGTCAGTATCATCATTAATCATTTTACATCGGTTAATTACAGATATTTTCTACTATCTAGAGAGGTTAAATATATTTATTTTTCCCTTACATTCTTTTTAAGAGATCTGCGTTTCGTGTTAAAAGGGGGGGGGGGATGTATGAATACATATAAGCTTGGCGGGCCGTTGTGTTAATTCGTGTTAACCGATATTTCGTCTGCAGCGTTTTCGTGTTAAACGTATTATACTGTACATATTTCACCAAAAAATTACTAAGTTTTTTTTATTTAGCTATTTGAGTCTCACTAATCAATAATAATTCTTATGTAGGCCCCTGAAAATAGTTTTCAGTTACATGAATCGGAGTGCTGCCTGAATGTGTAATATTTGTTCTTGTAAAACTGATACGCGGCTTTATAATATTTAGTAAGTAGCATTAATTCTGAAAATAGCCTTAGTTTGATACTCACCACCCTTCTCCATGTTCTTTTTCTGCACAACTGTATTCAATCCTTGCTGTTCTTTTAAGTTGGTGCACTAATCTAATATTGCCGAAGAACTCTATTTTTTCAATTCCTACTATTAGTTCACACACTCTCCCTATATATATATAACTTGTTCAGATTTTCAATCGTCAATAAAATACCTTCTATTGATCCAATCAAGTTCAAATACATTTTTTAAACTTCTAGTGGATGACACTTGATGATAATACAGTTTTTTTTTCAAATATCAATTCATTAATCAAATTTAAAAATTAATAAATAGCAACAAACAAAAATAATAGCCAAACAGTATAAATAGAAAGGAAAGTCGTTCGATGTGTCCCTGTAACGCAATGGATAGCTCGTTGGGTTTCTAATCTAAAGGTCATGGTTTTGAATCCCACATGGGATGGCCTATGTAATTTTTGCGAATTCTATTTTTTTCTTACTATGCTATTTTATTAGAATAATTAAATTTAATTATTGAATAAATAGTAACAAACAAACAAAAAATAGTTCAACATCATATAGAGAAAGGAAAATGGAAGATTGCAAGGAAAATCGCTTTCTATTTTGTCACTTAATATTGGGATTCTGTCATATGTATATACATATTTATATTAATTAAAACTATTTAATAAAAATTAACTAAAATAACATTTTTATTTGTTGACCTAAGTAGGAATTTACATTTTTTTTTCAATATAACTTATTCTCTCTAATTTTCAGCTTCAACTATATTCTCTGCATATTAATAGCTGTGAACCTAATGTAGAATTTTTTTCAGAAGAATTGGATTCAGAATAAAGATTTTGTAAATGATTTTTAGATGTGTGTGCGTCTATTTTTATTTCTTATTAGACTGTTTCATGTCTAATTCATTTTCCGGATAATAAGCAGCAAATGAGTTCTGAGGATGATGACCTTAGTTTCCTTAATATTTTAAGTTTCTTTTATTATTTTAGGAACAATAAAAATTTTACAATTATTGTGAATTAATTTCCATTTTCTAAACATTCTTATTTGTAGTTGCTCGCTGGAATATGTTTTCTTGTCCAGAAACTGTTAATAAAATGGGAAAGGCAAACTCCGACGATAATTGAATTGCTCTTTTCACTCGAATAGAAATCGTTTCCAAAGTCATGAACAGATTTGAAGCTCTCCTGGAAATGTTCTGAGCTCTTGAACTAAGTTATACAATTTAATCGTTTGTAGGCACACATCGATTTCTAAAATCTCTCCTTAAAAAGAAAGAAAATTGGGGCATGAACCTTTTCTTTCTTCTGTAAAAGTTATTGCTAATCATGTAACTTTTTTTTCCAAATCTAAGGACCCTTTCGTCCAGTTGCTTATAGAAATTCCCTCCAAGATCGGTAAAAGGGATTAAGAAAGAATGAAGGCGTCTTAAGGGCAACGAACTTTGGGACAATCACATAATTGGTATCTTTAGTAAAGAGATTCGAGAAAACATCCAAGCAAAGGGCACAATAATGTCATAACCATTTCGCATCTCCATATAAATTCAGCACAAGGTTTATTTCATATAAAAGCACCTCTTCCTACATTTTATTTTATTTTTAAGAAAAATAACGCTATTTTGTCAGCTTGTACTTTTAACCGAACACAATCAGCTTGAACGAAATTTTAAAAAAGCGTAATTTGTGCTTATTTCAAATAACCGGTATTTCCAGTAATACCTAGAATGAATGTAAACTTAAAATTTTATTTCTTATTTTACATAGCATATAAATGAAATTAATATTCTTTATTATTATTATTATGAAAATTAAATTGTTTTGTATGCATTTCTTAAGAACTTAGCAATGTTTTGTCTTTATCGTAATACGTAACTTTGTCTCACTAACAATTGCCTATTTTACTATCTAAGTCTTGAAAAAGTGGTCAACAAGTATTTAGCTGAAATATCTCAATACTGAATCATTATTCAGTTCCAGATTTAAAAATTTATTTTGTAGACAAGTCAAAAGCTAGGTTTGAAAATAAGTAAATTTCTAGTAGTGAAATAGTATTCCAAAACATGCAATAAAATTAATCGTAGGATCAAATATAGTTGTATTTTGCAGGTGTGGTAGAAAAACGTCAAGCAAGAATAATCAATGATGGAACACCACTCTGGGAATCAGAAATTTTGAAACACATATAATTTTTATTTATTATAAATATTTGTCATATTTATATGAAGTAAAAGAGTTAGAGAAGTTTTATATCGAAAAAAAACCCAGCAACTTCAGAATTTTTAAAACTTTTAAACACAAATTCAAAAGACAATTTTTTTTTACTTCTCTTTGCTCCATCAAACAGAATAATGCCCAAGTATCTATACACATAACATGCAATTCAATTCAAGAAAACTTCTTGAACTTCTTATGGTGCTCTAATCAGGAAAATTTTAGAAACATGACTCTAAGCTGTCCGTGAAGAACTTTTGTATGTTTCTGAATTTGATATTTTACGCATCATTACTTTTTAAAATCAACTCAGTTCTCATCTTCCAGATTTGAGACAGCAATTACGTCTAAACACGCTTTTTAACCCTTTAAGAAGTAGATTGATTTTTCGGTTGATGACCCCCTGTAGTGAGGTTTTTTGTCAATCCTCCTAATTTTTTTTTTCATTCAGGACAAGCAAATATATGCTCAAAAACCTGCGCAAAACCATTCTTAAAAAATTTTGTAGACAGTAACAGTAAAAATACAATTTATGTGTTTTATATTCCGACTATATTATTTAAATTGATTCTGAAAATAAAAAGACAGTTTGACAAGAAATTATTTTCACAATTTTAAAACATTAAACATACTTGAATTGTTTTTAAAATTCTTATAAAATGTTAAATTTTAAAATTATTTTAACTGATTTATGATTTTTTGGTAATTGGAAACAAAATGTTTTAAATTGAAACTTTGTTTTCTTGCTGAATTTTAATTATTTTTATTGCTAATGCTGGAAAAACAAAAACTTTTTTTAAAATATTAACTTTAAGATATTTAAAAAAAAATATAACTTGAGCTAGCTCTCAGACCTGAATCCATACCGAATTTAGAGAAAATATAATTTGAAGTATCTACAAATAAATTTCAAGAATCTGTCTTGAAGAAAAAGAAAAAAAGCCATAGAAATTAGAAAACACATCTTCAAAATTAAAAGTATGAGGAATTTATACAATTTGTAAAGTCATAAAGAGAAATCTAATAATCCTGTAAGGCTCTAATATCTTAATATGTTATTTTCCAACTTATGTTCTGCATTAAAACATTACTTTAATTATGACTCACAACATTTTCTCAAAATTCAAACCAAGATTTTGCCTTTGTTACAACGACGGTTTTATTCATTTTAATCGTAACACAATATTTTAACAAAAGTTTTGAAACACAAAGTATTTATATACAAAATTGATACTACTTAAGAATAAATTTACAAGGAATGTTCATAAAATTTAAATTTTTGCAGCTTTAAATGCAAGGGGTGATCAAATGAAAAGGTACGAAACGACACGGTGGGTACAAATATAGACTTTATTCAAAATATACACCATAGGCCTGAGCACAACGATCCCACTGATGAACAAGCCGCAGGATTCCTTGTTCCCAGAATTCCTGTGGCTGTGACGAGACCCAGTCCTTCACAGTGTCCTTGAGTACGTCGTCCGAGTTGAAGCGCTTTCCTTTCAGGTGTTTCTTCAGTGGACTAAACACATGGAAATCGCAGGGTGACATGTCCGGACTGTAGGACGGAGGGTCCAACGTCTCCCATTGGAACTTGTCCAGTTCCATTTGTGTGACTCTGGAGACGTGTGGACGCGCGTTATCATGGAGCAGAACCACACCCTCCGTGAGCAGCCCCGGTCTTTTGTTCTTGATGACCTGCGTAGGCGTCCGAGTGTCTCACAGTACACATCGGAGTTAATGCTTTTTCTGTGTTCGAGTAATTCTGTGCTCGCATCATTTGGACGCCGCTTTTTATAAGAGCCTTTGCTCTCTCCTGCGCATGCGGGCACCCGCGCATGATCCGATCCCAGTCAGAGTCTCCAATGGCATCCCGAGATGTCTCGCTACATTCTCCCTTGGCGGAATATGCAGATATTTAACTGTTTCATTTTTATGTCGTTTCGTACCTTTTCATTTGATAACCCCTTGTATTTAACAATAATTCCATACAAAAAATTTTTATTTGTTGCAAAATTCTTGTAAAATTTAAATTTTTTTAGCTTTTTAAGCATTTTTTAAATCTTTAAGGCTTTTTTAAATATGTCTCTTTTTATTCAAACTTTTTTTCCAAGTACCTATATATACTACTAAAACTGTACATGGTTTTTTCTGCTGCTGCTCTTTAATTTTTTATTAATTTTTTTGTAGTTAAACTCCCAAAAATTCTCAAAAAAACATTAATTTTGATTTTGAAATTTTTTAGAAAAAGTACTAAACATGTAAGAGCTAATTCCATGCACAGTTTTACAAAACATACATTTCAGAACATGTATAAAAAATTTCAAACTCATACTTCAATTATGAAAAAAGCCTTAGGGTTTTTAATAACAGTATATGTACAAAAATTAACATGGAGAAATATGAGAGTTTGAAGTTTTCATTCCATGAATAGCATGATATAATATTCATCGAATAGTCTGAAACTTTTATGAACTGTTAATTAGCTTATTTAAAAACTACTTAACATAAAAATTGCACATACACACACTTCAGAGCTAATTCCATGCTCAGAGCTAATGCACAACATGTACAAAAGATGTTTATGCCTTTATTTTTTATTTCCATGATTTTAAAGCCTTCGCATGTTAAATATTGTACACGAATAAAAACAAAATCAAATAATTTATAGATAAAATACATCAAAATCTAAGAACTGATATGTGCATTTGTTTAAATAAATGTCTTAAAAACATTTTAATAATAAAAGTGTTGAATCTTGCACACATGGGATATATATATCACCAAAAACAAATATATAAAAAATTGGAGAGTTTTCTATTCTTACGAATTAGATTTTTAATTATCTGAGGTATCAAAATGAGATTTAATATCTGTGCTTTGGGAGAATCCGTTTTGAAGTTTTAATTTCCTTCATAATAATATCATAAAAAGCACGCACAACTTTTAAATTCTGACCCAATCCATTTTTTCTTCCCAGTAAATAATTCACAAACTAGAATTTTTGCATGAATTGCACAATTCTTTTTTAAAATGATTTATTACTGCATATATAATGTCAATCTCATTGATGCGCATTAGAAAAATAATTAATTCATTTTTTTTATCAGGCTCTTTTCTAGCAGATAATATGAAATGTAGGCGTGGTAGTTGCTGTTTAGCATCAAACATTGCTCCATTACTTAATGAAAAATGCAGGTAAAGCTTTGAAATTTTGCAGGCATATTTATAAAAGTTTGGAGTATCAAATAAGCCAATAAAAAAATTTTTCGACAGTTTAATGATTTTTAGGGTACCATATCGCCTTAAAAACTAATTTTACGTTAAAATTAATGAATGTTTTAATGATATTTTCTAATTTTAAGCCAACAAATAATTTTAAACATACATTATTCTATATAACCAGTAATTTTAAACATACACTTCCACAAGGGTCCTTAAAAATTTAATTACAGATAAAATCTGTTAGTTTTATTTGAGTTTTTTTGTTTGAAAAATAATGGCAATTTCATTGCTCAAGGTGAGTTAGACACCTGTTAAAATCAGTTCAAGGTCATTTAAATAAAATGTGCTAAAAGAGAGAATAATTTTTAAAATACCTTGAAAGTATCTTAAAAATAGGGAGAAAAAAATCGAATTTCAACTGAAAAAGCTCGTTAAATAGAAAATCACTTCGCTGTTTAACGGTTATTTTACGAAGAAAATAGTAAAATATTTTTGGTTCCAGGAAAAAGTTTGTGGTGAGTATTTGTAAAATAATGATTCGCGTTATATGGAGGTTCGACTGTATTTTATGAATTTGAACATAAAATGCAGTCATCATTATAATAAAAGTGTTCTATTATTTTTAATCATAATGGTTAACAATTCTTTTTGGTCAAGAATACAAGAAAGGGTTTTTATTCGATGCGAACATTGAAAAAAGCTATAGTATAATTCGGCACATACCGCGCACTTTCAACAAAAAAATTAAGATCAAAAATTTACAGGTGTGCAATATACGCCAAAAGAGCTTTATAAATGAAAATGTGAGCACAGAAAACTTGGATTTCTTAATGTATCTAAATACTATTTACTTAAGGTATCCGACTACCCTAAAATTGTGAATTTTGCCAAAAATTGACACATTTTTTTATGATTTTATTTTATGGGCCATCTTATTAGCTTTATAAAAATACCAAGGTTTTCATTTTCCGTTCACTAGAACAAAAACTACAAGTGCTTTAGTAAAAGCAGATGCCATTATACTTTAAGCAAAATGTCATACTTTAAAACGCGTTTTACTCGAAATGTGATTTTTTGAAAATAATCAAACGGCGTCAGCGATTGCTAAAAAAGTTTTGAACAAAACTAACTGAAATTTTTTCTGTAAGTTCTGTATAATAGTAGAATTGTTTTAACTTTCAGATGTATCAATCACTGTTTTATTACAAAATTTACAGTCCCTTAAGTGAATATAATCACTTTTTTTAAAGCAATTTCCTATAATAACTAAGATAAAGTGCTATAGTTTTTGTAAAAAAGAAAATATATCTTATCCTGAAGGTCATTCCAAAATTAAATAATATAGCAACTCTTTCTATTGAAAAAATTGAAAATTTGTTTATAAACCTTTGGTACAGAATGGACCGCGTTTATGCTATTTTTTGTCAATTTTTACCTATTTTTTCCCTTTTTGGTAATAATAATTTCTTTTTCTCTTCTTCATTTTAGCACATTTTTCGTAAAATGCACTAAACAAATCTAAAAATAAATAAAATCCCCATATCTCCTTTTTTAAAAAAAAAGTTGTCGCAACCAGTCGGTACCTTAAATTAACTTACTTAATATTCTTAATAATAAGCCTACATTTCTACAACATAATTTAACAGGAAAGTTAATTTTCTCTTAATTTATTACGCATGTACTTTATTAAATATCTTCTTCAACACGAGCCAATTAAATTTAACTTTGGCGCCTTAAGCTCACACCAATAATAGCGGATTTTTATTCCTTAAAAAGGCTCTCATTTTTCCGCTCTGTAACTCTGGTAATTATTTACTTTCTCCAGTGTTTTCATTATCAAAACGTTCAACTTCATCATAACTATAAAATGTAAATCACTCTAAATTTTATTTACTCTCACCCATTACTCTATCCCTAAATAATCTAAAGCCATACATTTTTTTGTAAAGAACGAACTATTGAAATTTATACCCTAAACGTGACTTCGGAACGTCACCTGCACATTATTATCTGAACCATCCCACAAATAAATCAGTTCCAAATAGTCTAAAATAGACAACCCTCTCTTTTTAAAAACTTCAACCTGAAACGGGCCAAGTAAACACCGTAAATCTAGCTCCAGCCATATTTTTCCTTTATTAACCCCAATACAAACACCCATTCTGGGATTAAGGGGGCAGTTAAGGGGCTAATGGGCCGATAAAAGAGTTCCGCCCGTGTTTGAATTTTAAATGGGAACGCGCGGGGGTGGGAAGCAAGAGGGTGGGTTCTCTCTCATTGTCCTCGGTTGATGTATAGAACGAGAAAGATTTCAAAGTACATTAGATATTTATTAACGGCGTCATATGGTGTTGCCATGTATCAAATTTCATAATAGTTTTAACTACTAATAGAATGAATTAATTTTCTTTAGGGCCATGTTTATGCATTGTTTAGAATATTGGGAAGTTTGCTGGTCATTTACAATAGTAATTGTTATCATTAGTGACAGTAATTATAAGTATCCATTTACAGAAAGTGTTGGGAATTAATGTAAAATTGTTCTTTCATTAATGAGTTAATTATTATTGACACAATTGAGTGTGATAGAATAGGGATCCAGTGCTTAAAGTATATTATGGAGGGATTTTTTAAAAATAATTTTTGAACAATTTTATTCTTATGTTGGCATACAATTTTTGTTTGTTTATTTTAGATTATAGACCATAACTTTTTTTTTTTTTGAAAAGTCATATTTTAGTATTTTTAAATAGCTTGTATATTTCTAAACAAGTATATTACTGTTTCCAGTAGCGCACACACAAAATTTTCAGGGGGGGGGGGGAGTCCATGGTCGAAAGCCCCCAACTCGTATCATTCCCTAAGACGACACCAATTGATTCTGATTTTGTTAATAAAAAACAGTAAAAAATAAATTATTGAATAAATAATTAGCATTAATTAAAAAATAAATTGTTAATTACAAGTATTTAATTAAATTTTGCGTTATATATATACATAGGATTATCATCAATCGAATAAAACTCAAGGGCTTTGGGGGTGTCCAGACCCCTAGGATACCCCCTTGTGTGCGCCACTGACTGTTTCGCGATATAAGATTATGAGGTTGTATATTTTTAGAAACAAAATTTTTGCTTTTACAAAAAAAAATTCTTATTTCAATTTAGAAATATAAGCAAACAAAGGGGAAGATTTGAGCCTTGAAATTATATTCAACCCCGCAATTTGAGTCCTAAGCCCAAGAGTTTGTTATTATATTTGTATAAGCTATTATATTTTAACCTGTACAATCTTGTGCTATAATTCTACGTATTATTTTAAATTAAATTATATTTACAGAAATTTAGTATAACATTAACCTAACTCAGTGGCACAACAGCTCATGAAGGTCAAGGCCTTCTGTGCCCATCTCAGTACACGTGACCTTGGGTCCTGAGGTGCATGAACAGATGTTCCTGTCAGATGGCACTCTGACGCAAAACCCCAGTGTTAAGTTCCCAAGTAAGCTTGGTACTCATTTATCGTAACGAATTCATCGGAACTGAACATTTTTTTCGTTAATTTGGGGTTATTCGTTTTATCAGGGTCAAAGCAAAGTACAATTTTTTAAAAAAATCTTTTTCGAAATTCTACAAGCAACTACACAAAAAAATATCCATAGTTGGAAATAAAACACTTTTTATTCGACAGCTAAAAATACTATTGCTGACTTATTACTCACCAGATAATTGAAATATTTAAAATTCTGACTAACAAATGTTTGAAAATCTTTTTTATTCTTGATTTGTAAGATGACTTTTTCGACTCTATGCAGAGAAGAAAGTACTGCAACATTTATATCTTGTTGCATACGACAGATATATGTTTTCACAGTTTCCAGACAATGCAAAACATAAGAAAATGTAACAGTTTTGAAGAGTTTCATTATTGATTTCTGTATTAGAATGGCTGTTCATTGGCTTTTACAAATCAACAATTTCCTCAACTTCAGTTGCATAGATATAGGCAGGTCGTCATTAAACGTATCACAATCGTAAAAATCTTAAAATATCCCGTGTTGTGGATTGGGATGAGGTGAAAACTACTGAAACCTATTCTACTCAAGACTCACACGATGGGTTACCGTTAGGACTCATCAACACCTGTAAAATGTAATAACGGTCTTCACCATTTACTATTGAAATTTGCTGCTTACAAGAAAAGTCTTTCTGTTCAGGACAAATAGGATATGTCATTTTGTAACGGGTCTATTCGCGTACCTTTCACTACTCCTCTTGGGGTAATTCTATTGTTGTTCAATTGAAAAATTTTTCCCGAAGAAGATGCGATACATGCATATCATGCCGTGTGTTTAAGCATTAACTTTTAGGTTCGATAAGAGAGAGAGAATGAAAGATTAAGAATTAAATGATAGAAGTTTGAGATTAACGTAAAGTAATAGAAAATTAGGCGAGTGAAACTCGTCGATTGATTAATTAATATATAATTTTGATAACTGAACGTCAGTGAAATATTGGAATTAGATTCAAATTGACTTGAAGTCTATTATTTGAGATAGAATGTTACGATTATTTCCTAAAGTATATATAAGTGATTTATTTATAATTAAATATTAAATATCTCACTTCCCCGCTTTGGCTCTAATACTTTATATTCGTGCATTTCCTTCCTTGGGTTTTGTTAGATTTATAAAAGAATAAATAAACAATATTTGTTTTAATTATGGCTGGTGTTTATTCTAACTCCTAATCATTAAGAGATTCTAGAATGAATCTCTTAATGATTGGGAGTTCAAATATTAAGAGATTCTAGAATGAATCTCTTACTATATGAAAAATACAAACTAGTAAGAAAACTGCTGAAATAAATCGTTAAATCAGTGTTCATTAATCATTAAACAGGGGTTTGTGCCTTCCTTTTAATCGGGGAAAGAGCAAAATTCGTTATATCGCGAAATTCATTAAATATGGGTTCGTTAAATTGGGGTCCAATTGTGTGTATATATATTTTAACGTGTTTTCATACAAAAAATGCAAGGTTAGTTTTTTGATGCTATTATTAGCAAATGCAGTAAAAAATTTTATATAATGACAGGGCGTTCCTTAAAGATCTGAAGTAATTAAACGAACTAGGCAAATTTTGGATGACAGGATTTTACAAATAAAATTTTCTTCAGTAACAAGCACTGTATAAAAATTCCTTTTTTTTCCCAAGTCATTAAGTTATTATTATCAAGTCATTTATTTAAAATAAATAAAATCACAGTGATAAATGACAAATTTGAAACTAAAATAATAGTTAAATATTTATCCTTACACTTCCCTTACAAATTAATTATTAACAATACTAATAATATTTAACAACAAAATTCAGTGATTACATCTTATGTTACTATTTTAGATTTATAATTGCATATTTGGTTGAAGTATTGAATTTATTGTATATTCTAAAACACATAAATCTATTTTTGCCCAAATATATCTGTCATTCTTTAATAACTTAAACTGCTAAATCTATTAGTTATTTATTTACGTTAAATATGACACGAGTTAATTATAGACTATTATATTAAAAAAACCACATTTAATTATTTAGTTAACAACCTTGAAATCTTGTAACAAAAAGGAGTCAGCTGCACTGCTTAAGTAGAAAGACATTCACTCCATAGAGGAGCTTTCGAATTAAGCCAAAACCAAGTAATTGCCTACACGAATAGATCTTTTGACTCTGACCGTGATAAAGATGATACTGGAATTTATTTCATTCACCCAAATTGTGAACTTGAATCATATAGAACTCTCACGGGTAAAATTTCTTCAAACTTTACATGTGAGCTTAAGGCAATTAAAGTAGCTTTAGATAACTACCACAAAAGGGCAATATTAAGTTCCAGTGGACTGTTCTCAGACTCTATATCTGCACTCCAGGCGATCCTGAGGGGCAACTCTCAATTTGTGACGAATCTATACGCGGCTCTACTAATCCCTTCATGATTCTTTTAGGAAAATATTTTTTTCACCGATTAAGGAAGCTTGATTATGTAAATGAAGTATATTATATAAATTCTGTTTTCGTGAGTTTGTGTGTTGACACGTTGGAGTTGGCAAGTAGGAGTTAAACATAGAGTCTCGAGTTAGTTGTTAGTTGAAGATTGAAAGACAGTGGAATTAGTTAGAGGTCTTGGAGTAGTCCAGAAAAAAGATTACAGAGCGTGGATCCAACGACATTGATCAAGCCGAAGAGAGCACATGCAAGTTTCCAGTGTAGGATCCGATGCATAAAAAGTACAGGTATCGTGAGCTTGTTTAAGTAGAAGTTAGCTTATTAGTGTGCGACATAGTTATAATTGGGCGTATTTAAGCTATCTTAGAATCAGTTGAGGGTGTGTAGTAGTATCCCCATGTTATAGAATCTCACCTCTCCACTCTACTATTTAATCACCTACTTTAATTAGATTGTTATTGTGTCTGATTGATATTTGGAAACAATAAATTAAATAGATTGAAATCATGTCTGTGGATCATTCAGTTTCTCCCACACACCTAGCCGGGTTTACAGGTAGACAAGAGGGTTCAGAATCGAGCAGGAACCGACCTCTATCACAAACTGACCCAGGGTATAATTGTCCTTATAAACGGAGTAGTTGCAGCCCAAAGAACTTGCACTTTGCAATGGATACCAGTCCCCGTAGGCATCTTTGGCGATGAGCAAGCTGATAACCTTGCCAAGGAGGCTCAAAATTCCTCTCAACTTTCCAACAGCCTAACCCTAACTAATGCTGATGCAATAGTCAGAAGTAAACTCACCTCTCATCCAGTTAAGAAGTACTTCATTCCAGATCTTCATTGTAACCACGTAACTTCAACCACCATAGCCAGACTACTTACAAGACACTTTAAAGCAGGGGTGGCCAACCCGTGGCACGGCGGAGTTACGTAGGTGGCCCGCGAACACTTAATAAAAAATTTTAAAAATAATAATAGATAACATTTTTTTAACAATTTTATTGAAATGCGAATGCTTCAGAAAAAAATCTCAAAATTTATTTTAAATAATCTAATTGAGATGCAGTAGAAATTTATCATGTATAGAATGCACTTGCTATGTTGTACGAGTTGGTTTTTCTAGCTTTTTTTTCACTTGTGGAGTTTGGAATTTGAGGGAGAGTATTTTAAAATATCTGGAAGAAAACACTGGACTACCCAGTGAGTATTCTACAATGAAGACAAGCTATGCGATTTACTTTTTTTACCGATATTAAGGGCATTAAAATAATTTAAATTAAGATTACGGAGAAAACGTATTTTTTTCTACCCTAGTTGGTTATATACCTTCTTTTGCGAACAAACTTCTGCTTTTTTGTCTTGATTTTGGAGGGGGGAAATTAACGTATTTCACATTAATGCAGGAATTATCTACCAAAGTCAATAGTGCTCCGAGCTGTGATAGATTTGAAAATTTAATATCCCCTATCAGTGCTAAGTTTGAGGATTTTCATAATGATAAAAAATGTAGATCTTTTCACAAATCCTTTTTCAATTTCTCTGTAAAATGTTAATTGTTACCCATCTGAAATCAAAATTGAAATTATTGTATACAGCACCCTACTACACTGAAAAGCAAATGTAAGGAATTCTATTGAATTTTGAATATTTGTACTAACAAGCAATTTTTCAAATTGACACGATTTGGCTCTGTGAGATATTGTTGTAGATTTGAATTAACATAGTTTGTGAAAAAATATTTTCTATTATGGACATAGCAAAACCAAAATATTGTTCAAAATTAACTGGACTGATAAACAATAAAATTTAAAAGTTAGTGCTTTGGTCTCATTTAATATATTGTATTAAAATTTCCACTACTCACCTTTAAAGGGATGAAAATATCCCCTGGTGGCCAAAGAAATTGCAGAACTTGTCCTCACAGTACTGGCATTCAACTTTCTCCTAATCCTATTTTTAAATTAACCTTCTATATTGGCTTAACTCCACAACTTAGACCCAAGCTCCACGGTCTATCAACTGCTTTATTCGCCAGAAGTCGTCGACATAGTAAAGGCCGTTTTTGACACCCTCTGCGCCATTTGATTTCTCAGCACTATTTAGACAAGACAGCAACAATTATTTGGTTGACTCTTAACAAAAATCAGGGAAACTTTACTCTATCCGTAATTTATTTTTTGCATGTATTTTTCTTTATTTTGCTTTCTGTAGTTCTGACGATAATTTTTCATGTAAACGAGAATTGTTATTTGAAAACTCTTCATTAGTCATTTATTATTACTTGACAAGAAATTAACCAAGTTTAAAAATTATTTTATAACTATTTACAATGTCGTAATTTAAACAATCTATTAATCATCAGAATTAACTTTTTAGTTTATATAATCATCTCTTATTTTAAAATTAAAACTCTCGTTTCTCCGTAAACGAGACAATAGACATGTATTAGAATCCAAATAGGGGTTGCGAAACAATTCTGAGTGAAACAAGTTAAGTGGAAAACCAAACTAAATTTTAAAACCAAAAACCCACCTTGAAACTTGATTCGATTTTGATTTACGTTACACTCTGAAGCAATACAGGGGCTTTTGAGGATGGACGTAATTTTGAACCATGATCAATTGACGAGAATGATATACTTGATCTGGCTTTTCCTTACTTCATCACCACGAGAGAATTTTGAGTCACGCCAGATTTAATGTGCATCTGCTCCTCTGCATAATAATTCTGCGGAGGATAGAACTCGTGACCTTCTGTTTCGTAAGCACGTAACATACCACTGGACCAAAATGATCCCTTCAGTCCGGAGGCTGTTACTGGCTTATGGCTTATATAGATTCCACTGCCAAAAATATTCTTCAACGGCACTAAGACTTGGACCCGTGACACGACAATGTGTTCGCTCAGCTACCGCAACAGCATAATTTTTAAAAAAATAAGACAATTTTTTGATTTTACGCATTGGTGCGGCGGTTTCTACTATAGGGCTAATGTCTTGTCAGGGAACTAATTACTTCCGAAACCTAGTTTCGGATTGGAAAGCACCCAAGACAGAACAGTCCGATGTTTATGTTCCACGGCAAGTCAACCTGTGGTAACGTTCGGTTACCTCTTACATCTGAACCCTCTTGTCTACCTGTAAACCCGGCTAGATGTGTAGGCGGAACAGAGTAATCCACAGACATTATTGCCAATCTAATTAATTTATTAATTCTTATTAACAATTATCAAACAGACACATACAATTCTAATTAAGGTATATGAATTATAGTAGAGTGCGGAGGTGAGATTCTATACTACTACAGACCCTCAACTGAATCTAAGAACGCTTAAATACGCTCAATTATAACTACGTCACATACGAATAACTAGCTTCTACTTAATCAAATGCACAGTACCTGAACCTTTAATGCATCGGATCCTACACTTGAAACTTTCAGGCACTCTCTTCGGCTTGATCAAATGACGATGGCTCCACGCACTGTAATTTTTAATTAATTCCACTGCTTTTCAATCTTCAACTAACAACTAATTCTCAAACTTCTGTTAAACTCTTATTTGCACACATCTAACGTATCAAGAACAACATGTCAGCAAATCACTTCCTTTCTTCCTGCCAACTCGAGAAAACCGAATTTATATAATATACCTCATTTACATAAATCCGTTTGCTTACTCGATGAAAGTTGGTCTAATTAAATACTTTGTTTAAAGAGAAAGAAGATATTAGTGGAACCACGTATAGATCCGTCACATACCTTTTACCAACCTTTAATCCAGCTGACAGTAACAGATGCCATTTCCACGTCTAGCTCCTGTTCCAAAGTCCACCGCACGAGGGTTGAACTAATAGTCTCTCTCTTTAACTCTCAAAAACTCTTTTAGTTTGGAATGGTATTCGGAAAAGCAGTCTCCCCCCCCACAGTCCTTATAGCTGATAAGTATCACGGCGGGTCTTAAGTAAGCACCAAGACCCTACCACGAGTTCGAGACCATTACTACTCGGTTATCACTGCCAGAATTACATCAAAAATGGTTAGAGACAGATATCTCATTTGTTCCAAAGCAAGTATCACAATCAACAAACATCCCTTTTCAAGCTATCAAATTACCCCCAACACTATTTATCAAACAATACTTATCAATCAACATTATCTATCTCTATCTCCCACAAATCTTTTTTTTTTTCATTGTAACATGCAAGTAATTTTTGGGTATCCCCTATAGTTGAAAGCAAAATCGCCCATGATTGGAAAACCATCGAAGCGCATCACATCGTGAATTCATGTCTTGTGTTCTCCGGTATGATGAGTTATTTTGAGAAAAAGTGATGAATGTTCCGAGTCACGAAAATCTCTTTTCTAATATATATATATATCCACGGCCAAACGGACTTAACCGTGAAGATGCTTTATGGATTACCGGTGATGTTAGGACAGGAGATAATATCATTATCTTTCCTGTCTATATTGATGAGTAGTGTAACGAGAGAGACGACAAAAAATACATACGTAAAGAGTTGTTGCCATCAGGATGTCGTGAGAAAATAAAAATTTGACTTTATTTGAGTACGCGTACATATGTTGTCGTAATTGAAAGCGATAAATTTGTCATTCGAGATAAGCAGGGGGGGGGATAACAGTGATGAATGGCGAGGAGAATTATTATACGGATTATTTGGAAAATCCTAATTGGGAAAAAAGATGTATTGGCTTTCGCTCGTGACAATTTTGTTATTCACGGGTTGTTTTAATTAAAAAAGTGTAAAGATATTGATAGCGCATGCGGTTTTAAAAATAATGATGTTGGCAGTACATAATAAACGTCACGAAAGCAATAACTGTAAACGGTTTTTGACATCTTACTCTATGAATACCTTGCGTTATAGCCCTTAATGAAAAATGCCTAATCTCATTACTTTCAACTTTCAGAATGCTAATTTGAAATCGAAATTCGGGAGAAGGAACATGAATGGAAAATATAAATCACAATACATTTGGTTTTAATAAATAGCTTTAACGAATTCTTGCAAAATTTTTATCTTTCAATTTTATGATAACCTTAATAATTTAATGGGCTAAACCATGCTTATCTAAAGTGTGGCTCAAAAAGCCTTTAAAATGAGGCTCAAACGCAAATTATGAAGATATTTAAATTTACACATTTTATTTTTAAAAAAATGATTGCAATATTTTTCATATATAATCGATTTGTTGACATTTATTTTGAAATAAAATTTAAATAAAAACATCTTAGTATACCATGAAAACCTGGGCCTGTATGAAATCATGCCTGTGACTGATTTTTTTTCCGACTGAGAACATTTATAAATCCGCGTGCACTACAAAGTGTCACACGGGGGCTTACAGAAGTAAGAATGAAGCACACATCCCAAAGGTAGAATTAACTTAAAGTCATGAAGGATTACAATACAAACATCCATGCTTTCTGGGATTCGAACCGAGGCCCTACGGCACCGTAGTCAACGTCACTAACCACTATACCGGATGGGTGACAGTGACTGAATTTGAAGACGAAGATTGGGTTTTATATATATAGGTTTAGTTTTCTTAGTAAACTTAACCGAGCATTTGAATTATTTAAATTTCAGACTTCAAGGAAAAAATCCATTTATTAATAATATGTTCCAAACAATAAAAGCGGTTGAAAGAAAGTTGAAATTTTAGCACAATCAAACAAAACATTTGACACATTTCAGTACTTTGACTGCATATAAACCCGTGAGTTGCACAAAATATACTGCACTAATTTTTTTTATTTCATTCAAGAGTTCGAAAGTAGATTTCAAGAGTTTCGAAAAAAAATGAAGAGTATTTCAACATGTTTTCCACCCCATTTTCTCTAGAAATAAATTAATTACCTTCAAATCTTCAAATGGAATGTATTGAACTGCAAAGTGACAAGTATTTAAATTTTACAAAGTAAAACAGCAAGTACGAGCTTTGAATTTCAATGAAGAGCACGTGATTGCATTCGTCACGTGACCGTCACAAATTTCAATGAAGAGTTACGTGATTGATTTTTATCACGTGACCATCACGAATTTCAATAAAGAGCACGTTATTGCATTCGTCACGTGACCGTCATGAATTTCAATAAAAGAGCACGTGATTGCATTTGTCACGTGACCGTCATGAATTTAACATAATAAACGCGATTACGTGGAAGGAAACATGAACTGAGTATCTTCTATTCCAAGCTTACAACTAAACTAATTTATTCTAAAACTGTAAGAAATAGTCTAATAAACACGAGACTATTGACAACTGACCCTGTAATTTTGATCCATGGTCAAGTGACGTGGGCAGCATCTGAGCAGGTCTACTCAGGACAAAGTGACGTGGACGAACGTGAACTGCCCCTCCATTCCAACGAGAGGACTTTGAGCTTGACAGATTTAATGAGCATCAGCCCCCTCTACAAGGCGGGTCTTCAGCGACACTAGGCTCGAACTCATGACACGCCAGCCACGATCCATGACTGTGACCATGTCCATGTCCTCCCTGTATATACGAGGTGTGACAAAAAAAACGAGACTGGTACAATATATCATTGTACGTACAGAACTAGTTATCCGTGACATTATCGCCTTCAAAGTACTTTCCTGTAACATTCATACACTTCTGCATTCGGTGTTGCCATTGCTGGTAACAGTTCTGAGGCGAAGTTTTTGGAAGGCCCTTCAGGAGATTCTCTGTTTTTGCCTGAACCTCTTCAACTGAGGTAAAATGGGCTCCCTTTAAGCAAGATTTAACTGTAGGAAATAAAATAAAAAGTTGCATGGGCCAAATCAGGTGAATAAAGAGGATGCCCCAACACAATATTGCTTTTTCTGGTCAGAAACTGCTTGACAGATAAAACCATGGGAGCGGATCAGTGGCGGATTAAACGGGTGTCGGATCTGGCGGCTGCCAGGGGCCCCCAGCGCTGGTAGGCCCTCAAGCTTGATGAGTGCAAAGGCAAGTGACAAACCAACCACGCCACCTTGGAACAAGAAATGAAAAGAAAACAAAGATATGAAATCCCCGCTAGAAATTTATCGAGATGCAAAAGAAATCCTAATGTAGAAAAAACTTTTGAAAATTTTTTTAACAATACCGATATCGAATGCATCAGGTGAAAGATCATTTTAGTTTCAAAACGTGTTAAAAATACTTTAAGAAGTACTATGGGAGAAAAGACAAATTGAACAACATGGCCATATTATATACAGAAAAATGTTTTGTACAAAATAGATATGGTAAAAATAATTGATAAATTTGCCAAAGAGAAATCAAACTGTACAGCAAAACTGTAAGTAAGGTTTTTAATTTTTTTTTTAATATACAGTTAAGATATTTCTTTAGCCGATGTTTTTTGAAATAGCAATACATTTTATTTTGAGAATTTAAAGTAAGCTACTCTTTTCACTATTTTAAAAATTTTCGACTCTTAAGCCCATGGGCATTAAACCCTTTACCGCCAGGAGCCTCCAACTACCTTAATCCGCCTCTGGAGCGGATGCATTGTATTAGTGATACAGCCATCCATCACTCCCGATTCTGGCCTTTTTTCCCGGATTTTTTCACTAAGTCTTTTTAGCGCTTCAATATAGCAGTGTTGATTAACAGTCTGTTCACTAATATGAGTGGGAACCCATTCATATCACGAATTTTGGCAATGTTTTGGTCTATGATCACTGACCTTGATGGCCCAGCAGGTTCATCATCTTCCACACTGTCCCTTCCCCTAAAAACCACTTATGCCATTCAAACGCATATGCAGGAGACAAAGTTTCATCTCCATAAGCCTCGGTTAGCATTTAAAATGTTTTCGTTCTTTTGAAGGATGGTTGCTAAAATTCTGTTATAAATAAAGCATTCAAAAATCAGAAAAATCGTTTTCCTATATATATATATATATATATATATTATATAAAATAAAAAAAAAAAAAAAAAAAAAAATCTAATGAAAAAAAAAAAAGCGATCAAAAGCAACGACAACGAAAAGTTAAATAGTGAAGCGCAACTTTGCAACTCTAGGAAAAAAAAAAAAAAAAAAAAAAAAAAAAAAAAAAAAAAAAAAAAAAAAAAAAAAAAAAAAAAATCAAATATAAAAAAAAAAAAAATCATTTATATATATATATATTTTTTTTTTTTTTTTTTTTTTTTTTTTTTTTTTTTTATATATATATATTATATATATATAATGCGTTACTATCTAAACTTCGAAAAGAAATAAGATTTGGGTGATAATCAAAAGCTCCAGGAGAAAAATGTAAACAAAAAGAAAAAAAAGACTCTGAAAAGACTTATCACTGTAGAAAATTATATGCCTTAAACAGTAGCGCACAGAAAGATGTTTCAAGGGGGAGGGTCAATGGTTGAAAGTCCTCCAACTCGTCTCATACCTCAAGGCAACACCAGTTAATTCTTCTGATTTTGTTAACAAAAAACAGTAAAAATTAAATTATTAAATTAATAATTTGCAATCATTAATCAAATAAATTGTTAATTACAAGTTCTGAGTTAAATTTTAATATATAGGATTATCATCAATCGAAAAAAAACTCAAAGTACCCTTGACACCCCTACTTGTGTGCCCCACTGGCCTTAAAGACCTTTAGCAATGAAACTGCAGGTATCGTAAACGACAATTTGTTGTCAGATAAAGAAAATTGGCAATAAAAAAGTACACTCATGTCCATAAATTAAGGATGATTCAGAATCACACAGAAATTGAACTCTAAAATAAAAATTTCACCTGTAGAATTATCACACACATCTTGAAGAAGAATATGCAAATTACAGGAAACCACCAGATGGCGCGGATAGTACTTCACAATGACGAGAGTGTAAGAGAGGGGTATATAAGGAATGGTGGCAAAGAAGTAAAATTGTTCACAAACGCTTTAAAAGCCTTTCAGTGCAATAACCGCATAGTTATGGCACAAAGGAAGCATTTGGATGATTTTTACGTGGTAGAATTATCGGACGACTGGAATGCAAATGTACCCAGCTGGAAGTATCCGAGGAACTTGGAATCGCCCAGAGTGTCATCTCCAGGCTTTTGCAACGATTCCAAGATGATGGTAATGTGAGTAGATCTTACAGCACAGGTCGCCTCCGAGTTACAACGCCGAATGAGGACCGGTATTTGGCAGTTACTGCCAAAAGAAAAAGACGGAGCACAGCATCAGACCTGTCTCGTCAGCTCTCTTCAGCTACCGGTACGACAGTTTCAAGGCAGACCATTTACAGACGCTTAGGGCACATTGGTCTATATGCTCGTAGGCCTGTCAGATGTGTTCCCCTTACCGCCACTCACTGTCGCCTGCGATTAACCTGGAGTAGAGAGCATGCATTGTGGACACCGCAACAGTGGTCTTGTGTGATGTTTTCCGACGAGTCCAGGTTTAGTTTGCAGTCTGATTCTCGCCGGACTTTCATATGGAGAGCGCCAGGTACCCGTTACCACCAAGAGAACACCATTAAACGACATGGTTACGGTGGTGCAGGATGGCTCGTTTGGGGAGGAATTATTCTTGGTTCCAGAACTGACTTGCATGTTCAGAGTGTAACGATGACAGGCCACATCTATCGGGATGTCATTCTGGAACAACATGTACGTTTGTTTCGGGGCGCCATTGGTGCTGAATTTCTGTTTACGGATGACAACGCCCGTCCTCACCATGCAAACATTGTAGACGAATGCCTTCAATCGGAGGATATCATCCGTATGGATTGGCCTGCATACTCACCGGACTTGAATCCAATAGAGCATGTGTGGGATATGCTTGACCGACGAATTGCAGTCGTCAACCCCCTCCCACCTGTCTACCGGAACTTCGGAGGGCATTGCTTTATGAGTGGGGTAATATTCCCCAAGATCAGATTGATAATTTGATACTCAGCATGCGTAGGCGTTGTAAGCCTGTAATGCATCGTCCGGGAGACATACTCCGTATTAACCATCATACTAACCATGTTATACTGTTTTTTGTAAATAGGTTCTTTTTTTGAAATTTGCTCCAGGGAGTAAAAATCTCAATTTTTATTAATTATGTCAAACATATAGCATCTTTTTTGCTTTTACCTTTTGTTTAATAAATAGACTTTACAAATAAGTCAAATATGTTTTGCTTCTGTCTCTTTCTTTGCCTGAACTTCATTATCCTTAATTTATGGACATGAGTGTAAAGAAACCAATCTGTCATCAAATGTCTGTTAAGACCTTAGAAAAACGAAGAAAACGTTCTTTGTCTCTGCATTTAATGTTATGGAAATTAGATACAAAACAGGGATAACTTTGGATGAAGCACTGTTTCATCTGTCATTCGCAACTGACAAAACGAAGATACAATATATTTCTCGCAAAAAACGTCGCAAAGACGCAGCTGTTTTGCAAAAGGCAAGTAAGCGTTCAGGCGTTATGGATTGGAATGTCCTCTGAAGGCTTCACAAAACCATTTTTTGTAGAACCAAAGTCTAAAATTGATGCTTAATACTCTTTCAGAATAAAGTTTTGAAACACTTGAACACAGAAAGTAAAAGTCTTTACTCTCTCAAGTAAACTTTGTTTTTCCCACACATCAATATTCTGCACCAAGTCATACTGCAAAATAAAAAATTAAAAAATTTCTTCCTCCTGCGAAAGGACTACCACTATCCCCTGACTGTGTTCTTTGTGATGATTTTTTTATGGAGATACTTAAAAAACAAATAAATAAACGTAAAGTAAAAGGACTCCAAAAAGCAATCAAAGAGGAAGTTGGAAAAATACCCCTAAAATGGTCGAAAAAAAATCTTTTGGCTTGGCCTAAACGTTTACTTAAAGTGTACTAAGCTAACGTAAAGCACATTGAAAATTTTATGTAAATAACTTGATTCAATAAAAATTTGTGATCCTCTGAAATTGATCACACTCTTTATGAATCAACCGGTAAAGCCTAATAATTGGCTGCACTCTTTCCCATAGAAATTTGCTACTCACAAGAAAATCTTTTTCTGTTTCGGTCAAAAAGGATATGTCATTTGAAAAAAAAATTCCATTTTTTATAATACAAACTAATAAAAAAATATATTTTTGGCTGTTGAAATAATTTGTTCACTCGGAGTTTATTATTTGATAAATAGGGTAGTTTTTCTCCCCCCCCCCCTTCATTTTAATTGGGGAAAGAAAAAGTTCGTTAAATAACGAAATTCTTTAAATAGGGGCTCGTTAAATCAGGGTCCGACTGTATATATATATAGATAAAAATAATAATTATAAAGATAAATGTATACCTCATTTCTCAGTAATTTATAAGAAAGGTAATTTACAAAATTCATTATATGTCAAAAATTTTACTTCTTAACATTATGCTTTTGCTAAACAACATATTTTTTTCCGTATCAGACTCAGCAGACAGTCATAGCTTTCTAGAAATAACAATAATCATTAATTAATTAATTGTGTAGTGATTAATCTGCATATTAGAATGAAACAGGAAGAGTTCTATGAAAAATAAATACTCTAATTTATAATTATGGGATTAAAATAGTCTTAGAAAGCTACCACATTTCCGATAATTAGATGAATTCTCACCCGCGTGTAGAAGGATCCAATCAATAGACCAAGGCATCTTAACCGCTTGCCTGATTATCCCGAGTTATCTCGGTTTCGTATATATTGCAGTTAATTACTATCCCGAGAAAACTCGGGCGAAGCAGAATTTGTCAGTACGATTTGTTTTATCATGGGTTTACTCAGCCTAGAGGAAATTAAAAGAAATATTCAACTTTGATTGGCAGTTTGCAAAGATTTGTTGGTTTCGTAGATCTTTTGGAGGGACAGATCAGTTGTTTTCCCCTATTGTACAGTACGCGTCGGCTTGTGGATTAGAGAGTAATGTCTAAAGAAAGATAGTTCTGTTGAAAAAAAGTAAAATAATGGTGATGATGTGAGTAGCGAAAGAGCGATGATTTTTCAGAGTGATTATGGTGGACATTGAAAATAGAGGAAGTGGTTCTTCTGCTTGTAGCCTACATTTTGTATGTAAATCAGGAGGTTCCAATCACCTAATCAATTTAGAATGGAAGTGATTGAAAAATAATTTCAGAAAATCATTGTGACGAGTTTTTTTTTTCGCATCAGGAAAGCCCAGCATTAGTCCTTCACCACTCAGGTTAACTCTGGGCATTTTCCAGATGTTATTCCTGCTACTGAAAAAAAAAATCTAATCCAACGAGACAGTGTACTCTGTGCTCTCGTAAAAGAGATCCCATAAAGAGGTAATCCAGTAAGAAAAGAGACCAGAGATACCAGTGTACAGAATGTCGGGTATCACTTTGTGTTGTCCCGTGTTTCAAAAAATATCATACAAAAACTAATATTTAACTTTTTTCCATTTACCCGAGATAACTCGGGATAGTAAACTAATGTAAAAACTAAATGCTTTTACACCTGTAAAAAATTAAAAATTCTACCTAAAACTTGCATATTTTGTTTTCTTTCGTTTCCTTGTATTTAGTAATAAAATTTAAAAAATGGGATAATTTTTGGTAACTTTTTTAAAAATATGTAAGGGGGAAGCGGTTAAAAGCCAATGATTTCTGATGTCAATTATAAACTTTATTATGAGTTCAAGATAGTGTGCGTTACTGTTGTATGCCCAACGTTCTAATTCCTTGTCATGCAAAATCCATATATCTCACAGATAATATATATTCTTCAACATTCAAGTGTGATAATTAAATTGAATGTCCACCTTCTTAGACAAACTTTCGGTCAACTTTTCAAACTTTTTGTTCCAATAATTATCACCATCCATATCATTAACAGGCATTCTTCCCTTATCAGTAGGCCGCACACCTTCCAAAATTTCCAAGACTCTTCCAACAATCCACCATCCCCGGCAACCCTCGGAAAAATTAAGCGACGAAAAATTAATTGGCGAATATCTTGGCTCGTTTAGGAAATCACGCCATTTTGCAAAAGCCAATTAACCTCTACTGGCTCAGGGGCACGAGCCTCCCTAAATTTTCAGGGCATTCTCCTGTGAACTTTCGAAAACGTCCCTTTCTCCACAGCATTCCCCCTCCCCTGTTCTTCGGATCACCCCCCCCCCCATCTCTCGGGCACCTGGGTGATTAATGGCAGTGGTCATTCCTTACTGAATGTGAAGGTTGGCCTCGTAAGGGCCAGGCCGTAGATTCGCAGTGGCGCAGAAAATTCATTAAAGGTCAGGCGCAGACAGAATGAACGAATGAATGAATGTAATGCCAGTGGAAAATTTCGCCTGTTTTGATGTAATTTTGGCGCTCTTATGAAATGGGAAGATGGTCTTGGGGGATCCCGCGCAAAAGGGAGAATAAATCTGCTGCAGGCAGGTTTTGATAAATGGGTCGGACCACCTGACAACAATGTGAAGAATACTAAATTAAATATTGCCCAACAGTGGCCATCTGAAAATGAACTCGAATAATTTGCAATTCCCATGCAGACTGGGGGTGAGAGGGGCAAAACGATCTTTGTGTTTCGTAGAGTCGGAAAAGTCACTAAACAATCATTTGGGTATCGTTTGGAAATGAAGATGCGTTTCTAAAACATCCTCCATTCAAGGCCTTTTTGGCCAAAACTGATGTTAATGGTTCGGTAAGGTGATTTTTTCTCCATATTTTATTTGATTAGGATATTTAATTAACTAAAATCAAAATAATCTTCCATTTTTTTTCAGAAAAAAATTAGTTTTAATGAGGAAAATGATGTTATATCTTTAATAAACTTAAAAAATTTAACACGTCCAATCTCAATTAATACTTTAACCTAAGGGTGGACATTTGTTTTGACACGAAGGCATATTGTGGAAGCGAAGGGTACCGGAGGGCTGCAGCTCTTCAAAATGATTGCATTCCTTAGTTAACCTTACATCTCAAAAAAGGTATAAAATTCATCACATACATGTCAATAAATATATCTCAAATAAAATAGTGGAAGTTTTGTTCATTTTATTTAATGTGCTAATTTCGTACCATCTCTAGCTGCAAGAACATTTAATTTTTAAATCTGTCTAATGAGATAAATGTACCCTATCACACTTTTCTACATTTTTTTTTTTTTTTTTGAAATAAGGAGTGAGATATTGTTTGTTGAAATTCTCATCACAACTTGCAAAGTTAATGTCAGCCAACCTGCATCTACAGACTACCAGACCCCGAATTTTCAGGGTGTTGTGACGTTTCCCGCCACACAGCTGTGAATCGGCTTCTTTTGTGGATATGATCACCACGTGCAATGAACATCTGCACCCTTAAAATATTGCGTGGTCTAGTCTTGGACATCCCCTCGATGACCTTTAACACCACGAGGAACCCCCTACTTTGCCACGCACCGGATGTAACTTGAGGGTAAAGGTGCCGGTGACTACCATTTAAAAAGACCCTGGACAGGGCAGAGAGATAGACGGTTGAAAACGTTCGTAGAGACGAGACGTTACTTCCTCCCTCACAAACAATAGAACTTAGACTCTAATAATTCTAAAGAACTTTTTTTTTAACTTTCTTCGGTGTTTTTGTTGCTAATCCTCAAGGGTCTGAAAAAATCAGACAAGATCAATTAAATCGTTGATTCTCAAAAAGTTCAGCACAAAAAGGGATCTGTGTAGATATCTTTGCTTGTGAGATCCATGCAACGCATTATGTGTTCGGGGGAAGCTTGGTGACCTTGACACCTTGCACAAATGGAGAAGATCTTATTGTTTGCTGAGAATGAGAGGCATTTGATGTGACCACTAGAATGACGAGAAAGTATAGTCTGGGAGCATCTGTCACACTTGAGGGCTAAGGCCAGACCGGATCTATTACCCGCATACCAATGATGAGTGGAAAGCACCCTCCACCCCACCAAATTTTGAGATTTTTTAACGTATATAATTCCAGATAGGTGAGGCTGGATTTGGAGGGAGTTGGAAGATTACAGTCCTCCTTTGCCAGTTTGTCAGCCATTTCATTGCCGAAATGTTCGACGTGAAATGGGATCCACTGAAAATGAAGTGAATTAATAGCTGCAACGTAAATGAACTAAATATTTAAAATAATAAATATCATGCTGCCTTTATTTATCTCAAACGTCACGGTGTGTGGAAGGTACACAGAGAACTCGCAATCACATAGGAATGCAGGGTTGCAAATGCCGTAGTTACAGAAAAAAGAACGGAAGCAGAGAAAAAGAACGGAAACAGTAACGCATTAATCAGCATAATGCCGATGTGAGGGTATTGAAGAACCCTCAACGTTTACAACCAATGCTGCTCAACAGCGTGCACTTTCTATCAATGCTTGGGGTGGCATTATTAGAGACTGCCCACTCCTGTGGATGGTAACAACCAAAGCAACAAGCCTGCCTGAACTTCTTGACGTATCACATATTCGTCTTTCATTGGGCCACGCCATGTGATACCAACATGACTAGAATCCTCCACATTACTGCATTCACGTTCGCGAAAAACACTCAACGTAACTTTTTGGACAGAGGTCGTAGTGACCCGGTTCATTGTCCTACTAGATCAGAGGACCTATCTGCATGGACTTCTTCTTCTGGGGTCACATGAAGAGTTTGGTGTACGAGTAGGGATGTCTCAAACTTCTTGAGGCCCTGGATCCATACACAAATGGAGGACCACCTATGAGCCTTTAAAAGTAGACAGTACAAAGCATGCGTTGTCAAATACTCTTACAAGCAATAACACTAAACAAATGTGTATGACTTGCATTCGCATTAACTGGCGCGACCGACTGCCGCTTTTTGTCTGAATGAATAATGATGATGTGTGGGATATAGGCTTAGGCCTATACATGGATGACGATCATCACATAATTATACAGTCTTGACACTGTTGCTAGTTGACATAGTCCGAAATTCATAGTTTTTCTGAGAATAAAACTGGAAATAAAATTTGACCACCACAATTGAAATTATTCGAATTATGATCTTGTAATAGCGGTCGGTTCCTGCTTGTCTCTGAAACCCCTTGTCTACCTGTAAACCCAGCTAGGTGGGTGGGAGAAACTGAATGATCCACAGACATGATTTCAATCTAATTAATTTATTGTTACCAAATATCAATCAGACACAATAAGAATCTAATTAAGGTAGGTGATTAAATAGTAGAGCGTGGTGGTGGGATTCTATAACATGGGGATACTACTACGGACCCTCAACTGAATCTAAGACAGCTTAAATACGTTCAAATATAACTACGTCGCACACTAAATAAGCTAACTTCTACTTAATCAAGCTCAAAATACCTGTACTTTTTATGCATCTGATCCTACACTGGAAACTTGCAGGTGATCTCTATCGGGCTTGATCAAAGTCGTTGGATTCACTGGTGTAATCCGTTTTCCTGGAGAACTCCAAGACCTCGTAATAATTCCACTATCTTTCAATATTCAACTAACAAACTAACTCGCAGACTCTATGCTAACTCCTACTTGCCAACTCCAACTTGTCAACTCACAAACTCGCGGAAACGGAATTTATATAATATACTTCATTTACATAATCAAGCTTTCTTGGTCGGCGAAGGTTGGTTGAATTAATTATTTTCCCACAGAATAGTCCCCCAAGGTGTTAGCATAGTCGCGGATAGAACCGTCACAATCTTATTAAGGCTGAATCGAAAACGAGACTAGGCCCCGGGCCCGGCCCCAATTGTCCCATGCCTTAAGACATCCCTGTGTGCGAGACGCTCGTTCCTTCAGTGGAAGACCTCATCGTTCGAATATCTGTAGCTGCCGGGAGGATACCGTGACGGGCCAGGAATCTACCAGAAAGTAAGAATTTCCATGCAGTACCACTGACAGGACTGACAGACGGCATATGGTCATAATTTCTAACGCCTGTTGCAGTACAACTTTTCAATAAAAGGTTTTATGACCCATTGATCATGTTGCTGTTTCTGTTCTTTTTCTCTGCTGCAACCAGGGACGTCTTAAGGCATGGGCCAACTGGGCCCAGGCCCAGGGCTTCGGCCGCAATGAGGCCTCTCGCCTCGTTCTCAACTTAGTCTTAGTGAGATCATAATTCGAATAATTTCAACGGTCAAATGTTATTTCTGGTTGTATCCTCCGAAGAACAGGAAATTTTGGACAATAGATCAACTGGCTACATGTGATGACCGTATTCCACATACAAACCTAGGCCTACCACCATACACCATCATTACTCATTCAGTGAAAAGGCGGCAGTCGGTCAAACTGGTTGTGAAATTGTAAGTCATGGACATTTATTTGTTTTGGGTTATTGTTTGTACGAGTATTTGACAACGTAAGCTATTACAGTCTACTTTTAAGGGTCATAGATGGGGGCCTGTATTTGTGTAGGGGTCCAGGGCCTACTTTTGAGTAAGAGCCCAGGGCCTCAAGAAGTCTTAAGACGTCCCTGGCTGCAACAACGGCATTCGCGACCCTGGATTCCTATGTCATTCCTAGTCGTCGCTGTACCCTTTTCATACCTTGTTTGTCAGTCTGATAGCGAACCACTCTGTATATTTCACTCCAGTTCATCTTCGTGCAAGAAAAACTTTGCTCACGATTATGAGTCGATTCAAATATGTAAAACATTTTCACTATATTTGCTTTTCTTACTTTTTGGGGAGTCGTAAGAAACCTTTTTGTGGGCCGCTTGTAGCCCACCCTTTGCCTTAACCCATTATAAGGCTACTTTTTTCCTAATAATGTTATGTTAAAATATTTTTGGGATGAAGACTGATTAATAGTTCTTAGTATAGTACAGAGGTGGGGAACTCGCGGCCTCCGTGAATTTCTTGGGCAACCTTCATAAAAAAGCTAGCACTTTTATTAATTAATAATTATATAGATTGCAACAGTTTGCGAATCAATGGTATTAAACAAAAAATGGCATGAATGTATGTACGTATGTTTCAATGACTGCTCGTGGGAATAACCAATTGTACATTACAAATGCTGGAACGCCACCTAGTGCAAGAGATGGCAACACTACCACACATGCTCATGTAGAGGAACAATTAAGGCTTCGTGTTAGGAAGTTTGATCCAAATATATGTATATATATGATTACATAAATGAAAATACAAACAGTGAAAAAACGAAAGTTACAACAATATCTAAAATAGTAATCAGTGATGAATGTTATAGCAAGTTTTTACCCTTATGTGAATACAAAAATATTTTATTTGTAACTTTTTATGTTAAATAAAAAATAAATAATGATTTAATTTTTTATTATATTTCAATATAACGCACAAAATTGTAAAATCTATACATAAACTATAATAGTTTCATAAAAAAAGTTTCATTTATAAGTACATCAGCCTATGTGCGTCCTCCTTTATTAATACTTAATTTACATGTGCGGCCTCCTTTATAACTACTTAATTTACACGCGTCCTCCTTTATTACTACTTAATTTACATGTGCTACCTCCTTTATTACTACTTAATTTACATGCGGCCTCTAATGGTAAAAAGGTTACTTACTCTGGTATAGTATACAGATTTATAGTATTCATAGTTAAAAAAGCTTCATATAAATAATTCAAACTTAATGTTAGTGATTCCATTTTTTTTATTTAAAATAATTTAAGAAGAACTGAATAATTGACAATGGGACGTCATATTCACATGATAACTTCAATACGAGTTTCCAGCCAATCAGGTCATACATTCCTGTGTGTCATAGTCACATGATAATGACAATCACGTGTTCCCATCCAATCAGTTCACGTTCTTCGGTGTTGCCAACTTTTATTTTTTAAGTACATTTACTATTTAAGTAGATATTTTTTTTTTACAATAACGCACAGAGACAAACAAAATACACTTCCTTTAAAAAAATGCACCTGTAATATAAGTTTTTTTTAATAAATTTAGAAAAACTTTTTGAAGATTTTTTTTTTATATTTGAATATTTTTATCCAGTAATTATATTTGAAACAGAATCGAAATTTTGCAACAAGTACAAGTCTAATGTCATTTTTAGATTCAATAGAGAACACGTGATTCTATTCATCACGTGACCGCCATTAGTTTAACCCAGTGGTCTTTAAACTGTGTTCCACGGAACCTTGGGGCATACCCAGGGGCTTCACGAGTCACAATAAAAGACCAAAAATATACTTATAAATCTGTATTCAAAATGGATTCACGTTCTCTAAAATGTTTGTATACCAACAAGAATTTAAAGCTCATTCCTGTGATTAAGAAACTGAACATTTTATTCATATATGATAACTTTATTTTTGAAATACGTTTTTTTACTTTTATTATAATATAATGAAAGAATATTAAAATGTGTGTGTGTGTGTGTGTGTGTGTGTGTGTGTGTGTGTGTGTGTGTGTGTGTGTTGTGTGTGTGTGTGTGTTGTGTGTGTGTGTGTGTGTGTGTGTGTGTGTGTTGATTTTTAATATTTTGTTGTTTACTACCTTTAGCTCACGAGGTAATTTTACACTCGTTAGTTCAATGTCTGGAAAATTAAATAGTTTTCTCATGAAAAATGCATCTTTTTATATTTGTGGAAAAATACCTACTGCATATCAAGATTCGATGTTAAAAATCTTAATTTAAGCAAGAACAGATCCTAAATTTTATGTTGCAAATTCTCTCACGCAAAATTCACAGTATTCAGCTGCAAACATTTTAATGCCATTCAGAACAATGTGTATAAGTGAAATATACATCTCAAACGTGAGTGGCTACAAAAACAAAATACAGAAAAAAATGAAACTCAGAATATGTAATGCAATTGCAGTTATTCTCAACAGACCTAGATTTCGACCGTTTGTGTGAAAAAATGCAAGCATAGATCACAGTACTAAACATAATGCATGGGTAGTTGACACTTCGATCACTGCTTAATAGTATTAATAAGTAAATTATATTAAAAGTATAGACTAAAATTTCTTAATAATAAATCCAATACTTTTTAATTGATCTATTGTTGATCTACTTTAAATTATATTTTAAAATATAATCTACTAAGTGTGTCTGTGGAATAGGGTTCCACGAAAACACTTTCTAGTTCTAAGGCATGGGTGTCTAAATTATGAACGCTTGTGGGCCGCATTGCAAAACAATTTTTTTTTCTGGGTCGCACATACAATATTTTTTTAACAAATTGAAATAAAAATTTTAACTCTATGTAGTCTTACTAAAATAAATTAACTTATTTTTAGTATATTTTTTTAATTTGAATTAGACATGAATAGGTACACATTTATTTTGAATTTGTAAAAGTTTCGTTTCATTTAGTTTAGATTTCAAAAAGATGGGGGGAAATCAAGTTAATGAGAGGAATGAATTTGCTTTTTCGTTGAACAAGCAAATCGATATCGGGTTCGAAGTTGCAATTCTTAATGCCTTTTCAAGATGTTTGTCAGTGATCTTTGTCCTATTTTTGTTTTTGGTATGCTTCATTCTTGGAAAATAACTATTCACAAATATAAGTATTGCCAAAAGCTGTGTGTGTGAAGGCATTGATAAAGCATGAACGTGAAAATGAGGATATTTATTGCGTGGTGTAGGTAATATGTATAAAACTCCAGTATAGAAACATTCTCAAATTTTTCTTTCAGTTGAATGTCACTTTGCAGTTCGATGCATTCCATTTGAAGGTAATTTATTTATTTCTAGAGAAAGTAAAAAATATATCGAAATTCTCTTCGTTTTTTCAAAAATTTTGAAATTTCTTTCAAACTCTTCAATTAAATCGAAAATGAATGCAGCATATTTTGTGCATGCATTTATTTTTTTTAATAAAAATGTGTAAATTGAAATATTTGCATAATTTGCGTTTGTGCCGCATTTTAAAAGTTTTTGGGCCGCATGTGGCCCGTAGGCCGTAACTTTAGACAAGCATGTTCTAAGGGTTCCGTGAGTTGAAAAAGTTTAAGGAGCTCTGATTTGACCCATTAAAACAACCATCTATTGAATTCAATGTATATAACAGAACTGAATTTAATTACTTCCAATTATTTACATAAAATTTTAGTTATACTGAATATATAAAACCTACCCTAAGTACACCACAACAATTCCAAAAATATTCTAACGATAACATTTCTCATACCCCCTACTCACTCGTATAGATCCCTTTAAAAAATAACAGCCCCCCTCCCCCTTCAATCTACATCTGCGACATGCATAATCTTCAGTACAGCAGGATGAGGAAATTATGTAAATCCTGTGGGTGCCCGTCTCTAATAAGAGATCTAATATAGGACAAAATAAATATTTTTCGAGCTTTAATTCGATTCTATGCCACCGTTAAATAGAGGGGTTGCAAACATTTGTCCTATTATGGTTGCTCGTTTGGGCAGTCTTTAAACTTCTCCCGCGAGTCGCATGCGCATTCAACAATAGATGGTAAATGTTTAGATAGCTGTTAAGGCTTTCGGTTATTATTCGGTAAGCTGGATGCCTGTTTCCCCCATTGTAAAGCAAATTTCCCTGTTTATAGGGAAATTTTTCCCTTTATGAATAAGAGTATAAGTATGTAGAAGAGATTAATAATCAAACAATGCCAACTTCAAGAACAGAATTAATAAAGGACGACGATTATTCTACAGAACATAAATTTATTTATGAAATGAGTTAAGGTAACTTAGATGTTAAAATGCTTCAAATTTTGCATTTTTTTTAATTTTACTTTTAACAAAAATATAAAAAAAGTTTTTTAAGCCGATTCCTACTCTTTGAATGGATGAATAAGAAGTATTTTATTATATATAACGATTGAAAATTTGAACAATACATATATATATTATATGAGAGAGTGAACTAGTAGGAATTGAAAAAAGAGCATTATTTGTCTACATTATTATAACAATGCACACCCGGATTGGCTGAAAAATTGGTTTTCGAAGCCAACTTTTGTCCTTGTTTTAACAGTTACATTGTTACAACAATGGAGACGAATCTAAGTTGGCGTCAAAAACTTGCAATTACCTTAATTTAATTAATGAATAAATATTTCAAAAAAAACTGTATTAGCATCGAGTATTATCCTTTACAAGTTTAAAAATATTTATTTGAACTTGATTGGATGAATAGAAAGTATTTTATTAACGATTGAAAATTTAAAGATTATATATATATATATATATATATATAAGGAGAGAGTATAAGCTAATAGTAGGAATTGAAAAAATAGATCGTACTTTGCTGGATCCATAGATAATTATTTATGAGAATTGAATAAATTGAACATTAGAAAACTGAATTTTAAAATTTACAAACAAATGTAATGTTACATGATTCCGGTATACTTTCGTCAAAATCTAATTTGTATATAATATGTGTTATAAAACTCTATTTTTTGTATGCAAGAGGTGTAATCTTTCTGTATTATATGTTCAAACTTTTTGAGAGTTTCACATTTTTTGCGCAAAATTTAAATTAATAGTTACAAAAATTTTAAAACAAAGTTTTGTTTTTTAAAATGTTAATTATGTCTAGTTAAGCCTTTATCTATATTCAGTATAGCTCTTAAATTATGAATTAAAGAGATATTAGTACAAAGTTAATCTTGATAACTATCCTAAATTAACAGCACAGCTTGTAAGACAGACTTTCATTATTCCTTACTGCTTATTGATAACATTTGAATATTTATGAATAATTCTTTATGTTTATGACTTGTTTTTATTTTAAGGTAAATATATATTCATATCTATGAGTACAAAAACAGAGAGAGAGCCTCGTTTGTTATATT
>BMAO01034215.1:0-23540 GCA_019973975.1 Trichonephila clavata
AAAAAAAGATATTAATATAATTAATTCAATTGAAACTATAAAGCTAAAAGAATATAAATGTCAACAATTTTTTTTTCTTAATTGACGGAGCAGAATGAAATTAATATTTTTCGATCGAGCACATTTTCGTTACAGCTCTTCGAAAACGTAATATTTTACAAAATAAAATCATTTTAAAAATGTTTGTAAGGTTTCTAATTCAATTAAATTTTTTAACTAACTTTTTGCTGTAATTCAAATTGCAGAGACCTTCAATGACTTATGCTAAATACCTTGATGATGTAAAAATATATTTTAAGTAAAAGTTATTGCTTAGAATTTTAAGTGGTTGTGCCTTAATGTTTTATAAACGCTGCTGTAAAACGTTCCATTCATGAAAACTGTTTGAAGTGCCCAGAAGAAGGGATGGGGGAGGGGGATAAGAACCGTATTCCTTCATTCTTCTGCTTTTTTTAATACGTATTGCACAATTCCATAGTTTGACTTTCCAAAACGTGTATTATTAAAATATTTTCTTATATTAAGCCTTTTTTTAATATATCATTTGATAAAGGTTTCCTGAAATTTATATTGTCAATAACTTCTTAAATTAAAATGAAAAGTCTACTGTGAGCAATGCTATTTCTTATATTATATCTCAACCCATCATTTATAACAATAAGTAACAATTTTCATATGGAAAATCTATTTTGTAAGTAATTTCGAAAATTTGTGAAAAAATTGATTATTAATAAATAAAACAATAAATGTAAAATATTTAAAACAGAATACTCGAAAAAATGTTTTTCTTTAAAAAAAAAAGTATGATTTTCTTACAAATATCCACAATAATATTACAGTGTCGAATATCCGAAAGTATGAATTATCATTTACACTTACGTAATAGTATAGCTTGTGTAAATATTCTGTAGAATTGATAAAATAGGTAGAATTGACTTTCTTCTTTTTATGATAGTTCTCTCTTCAGGTTTATTTCGCTTTACTTTTGGTTTCTCACTTTATGCTGTTTTTTTGTCTCTAGAGCTGCGATATTTGCTTCTAATATGTTTAGTGGTTCCTAAAATGAGACGTATTTTAAGTGAAACAATATGATTTAAAACAGTACATGTGTCGCAACTATATCTTCAAGTAAGCACTTATAAATAATAGAGAAAACAACGTAATAGATGATATTTCCAAAAAAAGTAACAGTACATTCGGCAGTTGCACAACAATGAGTATTATCGCATTTTTGTCATCATTGGAATCCTACCACAGTTATAAAGCATTATATTTATTTGATCTGATCCACGTATATATTTAACTTTTTGTATTAAAAATCTAAATTAAAAGTTGAATTCAAGTGAATGTGCAATATTCAAATTTTTGTAAACCTCAGTTTCTCTTAAATTCTTTCAATTAAACATTCAGCTTTAATTAATCACTAATATGAATTAAGGTCTGGATTTAGTTCAGGAGTCTTAACACTACGACAGTGGTAGAGGATAAATGACTTGCAAATATCTGCAGTTGTTTCCTGTCACTATCTTTTACAAATTAAAATTTCCTGATATTCCCAGCTTGCTAACACTCTGCTTTAAATTTCTGTTGAGCATGTCAAGATAGACATATTGATTCATTACACTATTAATAAAAAGTAAGTTCACGAAACGAGAGCTTGCCTTACAATTTAGTTTTATCCCCTCCATATTTGACAGTAGGCCGTAAATTGTTCGCAAGAATTGTTGCATTTGATTTCTGCCAAACATTTTGCTTGATATCCGATCCGAAACTTATATTTGATTTTATAAACAAAAATTACATTTTCGCACCAGTCCGTTCGCTGTGTTACGTACATTTTAGCCAATATCACACTAGATCGTGTTTTGGCTTTGCTGATGTAGGACCTTCTTTAAAGTACTCTGGCATGATACTTATATCTTCTGAAAACATTTCGGACAGTTTCAGGACTTACTCATTATACGAACATACTTTTACATTGCATAGTCAATTTTACTGCTCTAGTATTTATATTAATGTGTGCTTTTGTCTCGCAATCCTCCTCTCTTCACTTTCATAAAATATCTTCGGATGCCCTGATCTTTGCTTGCTTTCAACACTATTTGTATTCTTGAACCTGTCAATGATGTTATAAACAGTAGACCTAATCAATTTCAAGGTTTTCCTATACAGTAAAATGATTTCCTTGCTTTCCAATGACTTATTACGAAATTTCGCAGACCAAATGATATATCTTTGTTTCTCGCTATATTATCTATAAATAATCTTATGTATTGAAACATTTGTACTTAAACCTTTAGTCTAAAAAAGTGGAATGATATTAAATTCTAATGATGCGTTGTGTATTTGTTAAATTTCTCATTTCAAAAGTGCCCTAATACTTTTTTGACTCCAGCGAGCGTTTGAATTATACGTGAGAAGCTAGATCAAATTATAATTGAAAATTACTAATAACATTTTCAAAATATAGAATAAAATAAGTAATAAAACTTTTCTAAATTCATTTTGTTTTAATGTAATAAATATTTTTATAAATGGCTTGACAGTTATGCATGTCAAATGCCCCAATATATTTGAGTATATGTACGTATGTATTCAAGAACGATGAATTGCAGTTGCAAAATCTTCTAATATGGATAATTATCAAAACTTATGCTCCAAAAATTTGCACTTTATTTTCTAATTATATAATTTATTTTTTCTTTAACTTGAAAGAATCTTTTTGGTTCATCTATATTAATAAAGCAAAGATTTTTTTCGCAGCATTATACCTTACAAATTCTACTGTAATACTTGCTTCTATCTCTTTAATTAGCATTATGTTTTATAAAACTATCATTATTAATTTACTAGTCGAAGTATGCGCATGGCTGTCCTTTCATAATACCATGCTAGGTTTAACAGTTTCTTATACTATGAAAATACATAAAACTCTTCAAACTTGTCGAGATTTCGAATGTTCGATCAGATGTTCTTTTTGTCATTACTGCCCGTTTAAATAGTAATCATTTACAAAAAATTACAGCATTTTCAAAACTTTAATAAGGTTTCTAATTCAATTAAAAAACTTTATTTAACCATTTCCTCTAATTAATTTTTTAGTTAATTAATATCGCAGGATATGCATGACTCAAAGTGCTGCAACTGTATAACCCCGAGTGATGCAATAAGTCATGCCTTGAAATTTACTTACATCCGTAAGCCAATGCTCATACTTTCAACCTCAACGACCCAATTTTCAATCACACCCTCGCCCCTCCCTTCCATGCAGTTACAATGTAATGAATTCAATAATAAAGTACTTTGAAAGTAAAATTATAATATCACTTTAAATATAAACCGTAAAAAAATTATCAGGATAAGTATTACATTTTGTATGTAATGTATACATGACAAACCCTTGGAATCATTGGTATTTATTAATATTGTTCTTAACTTAGAGTTGTTAAATGAATTATCGAATACACTGATCAGTATTAATACATTTATAAGTGTATTATGTCAGTTTAAATGTATACTTTGTTTCTTATTAATTCAAAATGTATTTTGTTTTGCTTTCATTCAATGAATTATTATTTTTTTTAAATTTGTTTTTGATTTTTGTGCCCCCCCCCTTTTTAGTGATATCGCGCCAATCGAGGGAGCGAGCTCCACAGTTTGAGAAACGCTAACGTAGAGACGTTCACTAGTGAATATTGTTTGAATTACCCAGAAGTGGAGGGGGGATGGTTCTAAGGGTATTCCTTTAATTTTTTGAATTCCTAATAAACATTGCATAATTCCATAGATTGATTTTTGGAAACGTGTATTATTAAACAATTTTCTGATATTCGTTTTTTAAATATATTTCTGAAAAAAGAAATCCTGAATTTTATATTTTCAAAAATATTTTAAATTAAAATGAAAAATGAACTTTTAAGCAACTTTATTTTTTATATTATATATCATTCCACTATTTTTAACAATAAGTAACCACTTTCATATGAAAAACCTGTTATGCATGTAATTTCGAAAATTTGAGAAAAATATTGATCATTAATAAATAAAATAGTAATTGCAATGTAATCCAATCAGAATACTAGAAAAAATGATTTTCTTTTTAAAAAAAATTACTATTTCTTTTACAAATATCCACAATAATATTACAGTGCATAATATCCGAAAGTATGGAAAAGGATTTACACTTACGTAATAAAATAGCTTATATAAATGCCACTGTAGAATTGGTAGAAAAGGTAGAATTGACTTTCTTCTTTTTTATAGCAGTTCTCTTCCAAGGTCTACTTAGCTTTACTTCTTCGTTTTTCACTTTTTCGCTATTTTATTCTTTCTAGAGCTTGCTGGTATTTCGCTTCAAATTATTTTGCTGTGATTCTGAAATGAGATGCGTTTCAAGTGAAACAATATGCTTTTAAACAGTATATGTGTTCATAACAATATCTTAAAGTAGTCACATTATAAATAACAAAGAAAGGGGCTTAACAGATGATATTTCCAAAAAAAAGTAACAATACACTCGGCAGCTAGTCAACAATGATTATTTTTAAAATTGTTTCATCATATGAACCCTCACTTTAAACCACAATGATAAAGCCCTATATTCATTTGGTTTGCCCCAAGTATATTCATCTTTTTAGTATTAAATATGACAATTTAAATATTGAATTCAACTGAATGTGCAAGATTCAAATTATTGCAAACCGCAATTTATTATAAATTCTTTCAATTAAACATTTAATTTCATTTTGAAGTCAAATGATGAAAAATTCTTTCGAGTGAACATTTCCTCGCTATATACTGCCATAATATTTTTCTTTGATTTCGATCTGAAATCTGAAAGGCGTGTTTGCTTTATCCTGAGAATAAAAAAAATTTTGATAATAATATTGGTAATAATTTAGGACAATTACAATTCCTTACCCCAAACTTCTTTCTGAAAATAAGTTTGTGCATTTGCCAAAATTTCGATTTGTAAAAATTTTGTTCACAGTACTCAATATCTGACTTTTTGGAATACCTTTTTATTTTCAATTCACAATATAAGGATTTTTTTTCTTGAATTCGGATCTTAATAACCTGCAAAGTTAATTGGATGGACCTTCCCAAGCAGCAATAGAATGATTTGACTTAACTTACGAAAATTACGATATTTCTTTAAGCCTTCTAAGGCAACCTTTTTCGATCGAAAGATTTTATCATTCAAATCCATTGTAGTAAAATTTTGAATTTAGTAGCTAACTTGATATCGGGGTGCTACATACCCAGTTGTTTATGCTGGCAAAGAGATGGCCGATAACATTACAATATTGTTAAAGTTTTATCGGGTGGTCATGGGGATGTCATATATTTACAAGTATTCATTTAATTTTTTTTCTAGGTAACTCTATTAATTTCAGAGATTTTATAATTCAATTTTCTAATAAAATTAACCAATTTCATTGAAATTATTCTACAGTTATGTTATCTGTAACTACTTCGGTCTTCTGTTGTATTTCGTTCTACTTTCGAATATAGATATTTCTAATATCATTGATGAGTACTATGATATTTTTTGAAGAATATGAGGGCTGTGCCTTTAATAATTGTTATAATTTGCGTACTTTCACATTATTTTTACTTAAATAAAATGCTTTATTAATCCTTTCCCTTTCCAGATAATATTTTCAAAAGGAATTCACAATTTATGGCCTATTGCAAATTATCAGCAAAAAATTGTGTTCAATATTGATACATTTGAATTTGTAATGTAGTTAGTTTATGTATAATATATCTCAAATATATAGTTCAATAATTATTATGAAATTAAACATGATTATAGTATGCAATAATTGTTAAATATAAATGTAAGGATTATTTATATAAATTTCAAAACAGTTCTTTAAAAAAGTTTCCCTGATGATTTGTTTCATCTAAGCCGTCATCTTGCGTTTTATATTGCCCACCAACAATCATGTCGCTCCGATATCATATTGTTCCAAATTTACCTCCAGAACATAAAATAAATAATATTTTAAAAGTGAGAAAACTTCTTGAGATGTCGAAACTAATCCATGCCGTTTGTCGTCTTTGGAAGTTAAATCTGAGATACATATAGGCTCTGTGATAAAATTAAAAAGTATGCCTTGCAGTTTAACCGATGAGACGAGAATGATTCTTCTTATGCAGATATTTGACTTATTAGACTTCATTCATATTGAAATTATATAGCGCGCGTGAGCGTAGTGTTTTGGATCGTAATCCAAATTCTGGGGAACCAGATCTTTTAAAAAAGTCCTTTTATAGAGAGGGAAAAATCGAGTTCTGATTAATTACAATATTCCTTCCAACACTCTGTGTAAAATATGTATTGGTTTGTAGAAATTAAGCGTTTCCTACTCAGACTGTTCTACAGGACATTATATACGTCCTACAGACATAAAATTGGGATGAGATAAAAAAAAACAGACAATTGTACGATTAAGTTTCTTAAACTCCCTGGTGTTTTTTACACAATAAATGTAAATAAATTTCTATAGATTTCGTCACACAGATCTTTTTTTCCAGTCACATATTTTTAATCAAACATCCAGAAATAAGTAGTATTTTTCCAATACATTATGAAAAGATTTTTTAGATTAAATGTTTAATTAAAATAGATAAAATAAAAATTTTATTAAAAAAAAATCTTAAGCATAGCTAATAACTTAATTAAGGTAACTGGGACAAAGGTGCTTTAAACTTTGCATTTTTTTATTTTACTTTTAAAAATAGAAGGCACTTTGCTCCATCCATACATGCATTATTTATGAAAATTCGATAAATGGAACACTAGAAAATGGAATTCTAAAATTCACAACAAATGGTATCTAACTGGAATTCTGGTACAACTTCTTCGAAATTTGTATTGTATTTAGTATCTATTTTTAAAAACTAATTTTTCTATACAAAGAATGTGATTTTTCTGTATTATACGCTCAAATTTATTGAAAACTCTTCATTTTTTTGTGCAAAAATTATGGAAAATTTAAATGGCAAGTTACAAAACTTTAAAATAAAACTTTGTTTCTTGAAATGTTAATTATTTCTAGTATTAAATTTATAAATAATTCATGTAGTTCTTAAACTATAAAACAAGTTAATATAGTACAAAGGATATCTTGAGGTGTATTTTAAATTAATTACACAGCTTTTAAAATAGACATTTTGTTTTTCCTAACTGCATTTGAATGCTCATGAATAGCTATATGTTTATAAATGTCGGTTTTTTTTAAGGATTTATATAAGGTTATTAAGGATATAAATAAGGATTCTGGTATCCTGAAATGATGATGTTCAAAGTGAAGTAAAAATGCTAAGACTTTGGTATTTTAGATGATGGAAGAAGGTGTGAATCGTTGATAACACATGTTGATGAAATAAGAAAGGAGTAATTAAAAATACTTCCAAATAATCTAGAATTTCAAACGTACAATTTAAAGACTGAGAAATGATGCAAATAATCCAATTAACAGTTGTATGGATTTATATTGTATTAAAAATATTATTTTACAAATTACACATTTAAATATGTTTATTTGCAATTTTCTGAAAATGCCTTCTTGCTGATTCCGGTACACTTTTCTCAAAATCTAACTTACCTCTAGTTCTTATATTTTGTATACTATAAGATCCACAAATTTTCAACAAATTGAAAGAATTTTTTTTCAATTAAACATTCACAAAGTTTAGATATAGCACAATTTTTGCATGAGATTTAAAGGAAATTTAAATCACTAAATTTTTGAAACTTTCATTTTGTGGATTGTTATGTTTACGAAAATCCTGTTCAATTTTATAGCTATATGTATATGCTGGAAGTTTATGCAAAGTGTACCTAAATCTTGTGAATAAAAAAAAAATGTTATTGATTAGTTCTTGCTCATACAAATTTATTTGTAATTTATAAAATGAATTTTTTTTACATTAACAGGTACAGAAATATGCATATAATTCCACGAACATTTTTAATTCCGTTATTTTAATTTAACATTTAGAAATTAATTAACATTTAGAATTAATTAAGATTAATTAACATTTAGAAAAATTTAATTTTCTGTAAAAAAGTTTCATTTTTTTTGTCGCAGATGTCCCAGTTGGCTTACGGTATCCGACTACCCTTAAATTATAAATTTTGCCAACATTTGACATTTTTTTTATTATTTTTGTTGGTCATCTCATCAATTTAAAAAAAAAATATTAAGTTTATTGGTTTCTGTTCACTAGAACAAAAACTGCAAGAGTTTTAGTAAAAGTAGATGCAAGTACTTTAAGCATAATGTAGCATTTATAATTTAGCAGTTACTCTAAGCTTACTCTAACACTACAGATTGCAATTCCTATATTTTGAGCCGTTTGTAAAATTTCGAAATATCGGTATTCTCAAGTTTAAATACCGGTTTTTCGGTATTTACTAGAATTTTTTAAAATTGTTTCTTATGTGTTCAGTGATTGCCCCCATAGCAAAATATTATACGTCTTTGGGTTTATATATTGTTAACTATTTCAGCATGATTAAAATATATTATAAATGAAATGATTTTAATCCAATTTCAAAAAGTGAAGATATAAAACATTTTTATTCCGCTCATTCCATTGCTCTTTTCTTTTAATTTTCCTAGCTGGTTCTACAGTTCCAAGGCAACTCATTAAATCCATCATCTGATTTATTCATTGACAGATATAACGGGATAACAGACTATTAATCTGAACTTCAAAATATAGACATAAATTATATATCTGAGAAATAGAACTAAATACACTACTCCTAACTAAATTGTGGTTGAAAGTGGAAAAACATATCCAAGTTCATCTAATTTCCTTCATCTATCAACACCTTTTACAAAAATGTTTCGCAAACGGGCGAAATTAATTAGACTCTGAATACAAAGTTGCATCGTAGGATCAAGAGAAGTTGTAAAATATTTGAATCATCCAAGACCCAAACTGTCCTATTACAGCTTAGAGCGATACTTCACATGCACAAGGTTTGTTGTCTGAATTTCGTATCTGAGAAGCCACAAGGTTGTACTTGTGAAAAAAAATGCGCAAAATTTCGATATTTTCTAAATAGATCAGTACGTATGATTCACATTATAACATACTTTCGGATTCAAACTGTGTTTTTCAGAAGCATTATATATATATATAACCCATAATAATGAATAAGAATAGATTTAAATAACATAAGGCAGAGTTTCTCAAACTGTGGGGTGCTCCCCCCTAGATGGGCGAGATAACCCTGCAAGGGGAGGGGCGAGCAGATCGAAAATTAAAGTTTAAAAAAAATTAATTTACTGGAATTAAATAAAACAAAATATTTTCTGACATTATAGAAATACTCATTTACTCTCATATAATTTATATACATCATCTGGCAATATTACGTCATCTCTAATTAAAGATATATTTGATCCTATAACCAAATAAAAAAAAACATTTTGTTTGATTTGCTGTAATTCCATGATGGGAGATTTTTTTTATATTATGTTTACTTTTTAAATCTAAAATACTACACTTTAAGAGAATAAAAAAACTCAGACTCAGAGAAAAGCTGTATGGAGATAAAAAATTCATCACTTTCATTTAGGGAAGTTGTAAATAATATATTTCTGTTACGCTTTAATCCATGTGAAACCGTTTTATGATATTTCAAAAAAGCACAAATGATTGAAGGATTATTTCGTTAAGATTCATTTCTTATGAATATGCTGAAACATATAAAGCATAGTAAAAAACTTTTTACGGAGTTCATTGTTAGAACTAAAATCCATATTTTTTATTGAATACACTTTTAACACGCAGTTTTCTCGCGAGGTGCAAAGTAATCCCAGGCTTACGAAATCGTTAATTCCGAGAAAACTGTTTGTATTTTTTACCAATGACCTTGACAGTAGCCTCCTATATGACAGTCTTCAGAGGAACTAAAATGTATTTATCACATATTTCTCTCTTTTTTGAAAGTGGCAAACGTTTCTTTACTATCTTAAGGTTTTAATTCAGTTTTATTGGATTTTTTGCAAGCTATCAAAGAAAAGTCAAAAGTCATTGAAAAGTAAGTCAGTATACGTTCTCTTAGTTAAATTATTCACCAGAATTGTGATTTTTATCACGTACAATAAAAATGATTATAGAAAAAAGATTGATGTGACTCGTCACCCCGCGTGACCATTGGCGTTAGTATCGACTACGCGCCTGCTCCCGGGTAAAAGCATTTTGAATTCTCCTAGCTTCAAATATTAAAAAAATAACACAATTATTCTTCATAGGAATTTTGCATTCCTTTCCATTATTTAACAATATTTCTAAAAGCTAATTGTCTGAATTTTAAAATTGCAGTTTACTTTACCAAGGAGTTGCAGTCCATAAACTGCAACTGTTGCAAAATTGTCTCCAAATATGGTTTCGACAATCTCAATTGCTGCTGGCAAAATACGCTCCCTTCGTCAGTAGTGTGAGGCTTCTTACATCTGGCTATTTTATATGATACTTTGTAAGGTGCAATGGTAAAGCTTTTTCATTCACAAAAACGTTTTTTTAAATGTTTTGTTTTTTGTTTTTGATATGATTTTAATTTTAATTCAAAAATCTCTCGAGACTTGTTAATGAACTCACAATGAAACGTGTCCAAATGTATTTTAAGTTTATTAGGTTAAGTTTATTACTTACTGTCTGTTACCAATATAATTTTGAGCAGAAAACTCACAGCGGCTTTTCTTTCTCTATTTACTTTAGTTGCGGTGAATTGAAAATTTAAATATTTTTGAGAATACTTACTTGATTAATTTTTCGGAACTGTTTACTTGTTGATGCTTTATTATCGTCGAATATTTGTTTATGACATAAAATTTTATTCATATTTTTGTTAATCTACTGTTGTAAATACATAATACTGTGAATTACAAATAAAGCGCAAATCTTAAGATGTACATTAGATTCGGTAGCTATAGAAGTATCGACTCGACCAAGACAAACTGAATTTCTATGAGGTACAGCATTTTAACATGTTTTGCCGAGACGTCCGATAAGTTAGTTGCCCAAACTCACGTAGACATTCACTAGAATTCTATGTTCTGGATATGATAGAGTGCAACATAGAAAATTGACTGTTTTTCAAATGACATTTCCTCCTTTTGAAATAGATGATAGAGGAAATATGCCTTTATCAAATATTATTTTGCAATCTGCTCCAATTTAAAAATTAGTGAAAGGAAAAAAATAATATAATAATTATCTTATTACTTAAAAGTAATTTGATTTAAATATATATTATTTAAAAGTAACAGTTACAAAATTTAATACTTATCCTGTTAATTTGTTCGGATTAAAATTGAGTTCGCATTGTAGCTTTAACGCCCAATGCATTTTTGTTGAATTCGATACATTATATTTGTATATGGGAGGTGCGATAAAAAATATGATTGAAAATTGGGCCGGCAATAGAGAAAGTTTAAGAAGCACTGACATAAAGAAATCAGTTAATAATACTTTGATTTGGTTTCATTATTTATATGATGAAAAGAATAAAATGGCACACTGCAAAAAATGTTCTAGACTTATGAAAAGAGACTGACCAAATCAAATTTCATCAAGTTTATATTATATTTTCTTAAAATTCCTTATCCTTAAGCCAATCCACATTCCAAAGAATAATTCGGTAGAATTATCGAAAATGATGATGACACTAATATTGATAGTGAAAAGGAACTGTCTCTTGAACAAAAATTAGAATTAGCGATTACTTAAAAAATTTCAATAATTCAAACTACAGTACAGAAATCAGCTGTATCCAAAATCAACCAACGAGAATCAATTTATTTGAAATTGAGGGATATAGAGGTAAGTATTTGGGAAAAGTATATCACTCATATCCAACACTACCACCAACTAGCGTAAATGCCGAGATAATGTTTCTGACAGCTGGTAATTGTTGCACAAAATTATGATCCACGCTTAGTAACAATATAGCTTTTCACAAAGGTTGAGAAAAAACTACATGATATAGAATGATTAGTCTGCAACCAGTCGAAGGAAATGTCTTCGATAATGAAATTGCTTGAGAATTAGTCTACATTTTATATCACTGCAACAACAAGTAACTTAACAAAATCAATCCCTCAATTACCTCCAGGACAAATTCATGCTATCCATCAAGTGTGTCGTTAAATTTGAATCCAGCAATGGTGCACTCTTTTTCTCGAAGCCCTTAGTGGAAACAAAAACTATGTTTGTATAAACTTATTTTTAATTTCGTCAGAAAAAAAACCAGAAGAAAGCAAATGCTGTGGCTTGTTCCGGTACAGCCACGACACTACAACCACCTTCACATTAAAATTATTGTTAAGTATTGCACATAAAAATTCACGTACTTGCAGTTTTTGTAAAAATAGTTCTCGATGCAGGATTCTTCGAGAATGTAAGCTTTTAGCGTGGGATGAAAGTACGATGTCTCACAAGAAATCTATAGAAGCGTTAAAATGGTCTCTTCAGGATTTAAGAGATAGTATAGATGTTATGGAAAGAAAGGCAGTTGTGTATATTCTGGTGATTTCTGACAAATTCACCCTATAATCCAGAGGGTTTCTTCGGCACATGAAATAAGAGCCTGTATTAAATCATCCAGCTTATAGGCGAATGTTGAAAAATTCAGTATGAAATCGAATATGAGTGTGCCTCTTCATAATGACGTAGATTCGGAACATAATGCAGAGACGCAATTCAAGTTTGGATGCAAATGTGCTGGAGGTGTATTTTACTTTCTAGAAAATTTTATACTTTAGTTTGAAATGATGTATATCTTAATGCTCAAATTTACCCGGTCTTGCAACAAAATTAAAATTCTGAACAGTGGCTGTGCGCAAGATCAATATTAGCGCCTAACAATGATATTGTCAGTAAAATCAAAATTAAAAACTTAAAAGACGTGCGGGGAAACTAAGGAATATTTATCAATAAAAATAATCATGTATTAATAACAAAGTACTTCCTATCCCACGTAGTTCTAAAATTCGCATGTACTTCCACATGTAGCCCCACATAAACTTCAATTAAAACTAGATATATACGAGTTAAGCTTATGCTAAACCTCAATTCCCTTCGACTGAATGATAATTGATAAGAATATACCTGGTACCAATATTTTTTCATGGAAATGGAAAGTGTTATCGTACTTCGAATTTCAATAATCCCCACTGAACTATAACACTTGCCAAAATAAGAAGAAATCGCAATTTTTTATACTCATAAAGACCCATCATATCTACTAATTTCAACAAGTATCTTTTTAATTGTTGGATCACAGGCAGAATGAAACTAATATTTTTTAGATCGAGCACATTTTTAGGTTTAGAAAGTTTTATAACACAATGTTCCCTTTTTCATATAATACAGTTTGTCAAAAAGAATTGAGACACACTACTAATTTATAGATTAAGTTCGTAATATTTCATTTAAACATACAAATGAAACCAAAAAGAAGAACTAAATGCTATTTGGGCAAATACAATTAATAATAATTTGAACAAAACTCATACATAAATCCATTTATGGTTAAAATTGAAAAATAAAGAAATCAACATAAAAAAACTTGATGCAAAAAGTATTAGGACACTATCCAATAAATTAAGAAAAATTAATTCAAACATAGAAATTAGTATCTTGTTTGGCCGCCCTTGCTTTTTATGATTTCTTGAAGTGGCATGAAATTTTACAAAACAATTTACGGATTTTAGTTCACTCTTCGACCAAATATTTTTTAAGTCCTACATGTTATATACTTGGTGCTCATATAGTTTTCCTACAAATAATACTACACATGTTCAAATGGATTAATATCTGGGTTTTGTTTAGGAGTCTTAATAACACTAGGACAGTAGTAGAGGACAAATGTCTTGCAAATATCTGCAGTATGTTTCGTGTCATTATCTTTTAAAAATTAAAATGTATGAGATTCTCAGCTTGCTCTTACACTGCTTTAAATTTCTTTTGAGAATGTCAAGACAGAAATATTTATTCATTGTACCATTAATAAAATGTAAGTTCCCGAAACCAGAGCTTGCCATGCATTCCCAGACAATTTGGTTACCCCTCCATATTTGACAAAAGGCAGTAAATTTTTCGCATGCATCGCTGTATTTGATTTGCGTCAAACATTTTCCTTGATATCCGATCCGAAACTGTTATATTTGATTTTATAAGCTAAAATTACATTTTCTCACCAGTCCGTTGGCTGTTTTACATACATTTTAGCAAATATTAACCTAGCTCGTGTTTTGGCTTTGCTGATGTAAGGCTTCCTTTGAGTACTCTTTCATGATGCTTATGCTTTCTGAAAATATTTCGGACAGTTTCAGGATTTACTGATTATCTGAACCTACTTTTACATTGCAAAGTCAATTTGACTGCACTAGTTTTTGGATCAATGTGTACTTTTGTCTCGCAATCCTCCTCTCTTCACTTTCATAAAATATCTTCGGATGCCCTGATCTTTGCTTGATTTCAACACTATTTGTGTTCTAAACCTGTCAATGATATTATAAACACAAGACCTGATCAATTTCAAGGTTTTCCAATACAGCAAACTGATTTTTTTGCTTTCCAATGACTTCTTACGAGGTTTCGCAGACGAAATAATATATCTTTGTTTCTCGCTATTTTTTCTAAAAGTAATCTTATGTGTTGAAACGATTATATTTAAACTTTTAGTCAAAAAAGTGGTGTGAAATTAAATTCTATTGATAAGTTGTATAGTTGTTAAATTTCTCATTTCAAAAGTGTCCGAATGCTTTTTTGACTCCAGCGTACTATCAAATTTATTTGAGAAACTGGATCACATTATAATTCAAAATTACTAATTAAATTTTCAAAATACAGTATAAAACAAGTGTTAAAACCTTTCTTAATTCATTTCGTTTTAATGCAATAAATATTTTTATAAATGACTTGGCCAAGTGTCCCATTAATTTTGAGGGAATTAATGAATGTTTTCAACAACGAATGAATTGCAGGTGCAAAATCTTCTAATAAAGATCATAATCAAAATTATTCTTCAAAAAATTTGCAATTTATTTTCTAATTATATATATTTTTTTACCTTGAAAGGATATTCTGTTTATCTATCGTAATAAAACAATGATTTTTATTGGCAAACCTAGACCTTATCTGCTCTACAATAATGCTTGCTTCTACCTCTTTAATCCGAATTATGGTTTATAAAACTATCATTATTAATTTACTTGTCTAAGTATATGCTTGGATGTCTTTAATAATAGCCATGATAGGTTTAAATGTTTTACACTATAAACATGCGTAAAAATCTTCCTACTTGTCGAGACTTGGATTGTTTGTTCAGATGCTTTTTTTTTCGCTATCGCCCGTTGAAAACGTAATATTTTACAATATTACAGCATTTTCAAAAAATTTCTAAGGTTTTGAATTCAAGTAAAAGGTTTTAACTAACCCTTTCCTTGTATTAGTTTCTTGTTAATTAATATCGCAGGATAAGTATGATTCAAAGTGCTTCAATTACACAGTCCCGAGTGTTGCAAGAAATGCATGGCTTAAAATTTACTTACATCCGTAAGACAATGCTCCTACTTTTAACCTGTACTATTTAATTTTCAAACACATAATCCATACAATAACAATGTATTGAATTTAATAATAACGTACTTTGAAAGTAAAGTTACAATATGACTTTAATTATTAACCATACAATAAATTTTCAAAATAAGTATTAAATTTTGTATATAATGCTATACTTGACAAACCCTTAAAATGACTGGTAATTATTAATCTTGTTCTTAACTTAGTATTGTTAAATGAATTATCAAATACACTGACCAGTACTGATACATTTATAGGTGTAATATTTAAGTTTAAAGGTGTATTTGTTTCTTATTATTTCAAAATGCCTTATTTTGCCTCCTTTCAGTCAATTAATAATTGTTTTTTTTAAAAAAAATGTCTTAGAATTTGTCGTCTCTCCCCGTCTTAATGATACCACGCAACTCAAGGAGGCGAACTCCATAGTTTGAGGAACACTACCCTAAAGCATTATGTTCATGAAAACTGTTTGAATTACGCAGAAGTGGGGGAGGGGTGTTAGAACCGCATTCCTTCTATTTTCTGCATTCCTAATAAGCATTGTACAATTCCATAGATTGAGTTTTCGAAAACGTGCATTATTAAAAACTTTTCTGGCATTATGTTTTTTTTAATATCCCTCTTAAAAAAGTATGTGAATTTTATATTTTCAACAACATTTTAAATTAAAATCAAAAATCAACTGTCAAACAATGCTATTTTGTAAATTTTATCCCATTTCATTATTTGTAACAATAAGTAACCACTTTCACATGAAAAAACTTTTATGAATGTAATTTCGAAAATTTGGGAAAATATTGATCATTAATCAATAAAACAATAAATGTAATGGAGTTCAATCAGAATACTAGAAAAAAAATGTTCTTTAAAAAAACTTCGTTTTTTTTTACAAATATCCAGAATAATATTACAGCGTCGAATATCCGAAATTATGAAAGAGGATTTACACTTACGGAATAAAGTAGCTTGTAAATGTTCTATAGAAATGTTAGAATCGGAGGAATTGACTCTCTTTTTTTCTAAAACAGTTCTCTTTCAATGTCTATTTAACTTTACTTCTTGGTTCTTCCCTTTTTCACTGTTTTCTTTCTAAAACTTGCTGGTATTTCGCTTCCAATTATTTTGGTGTGATTCTGAAATGAGATTTGTTTCGAATGAAACAATATGCTTTTAAACAGTATAGGTGTTCACAACAATATATTAAAGTAGGCACATTATAAATAACAAAGTAAGGCGAGTAACAGATGATATTTCTAAAAAAAATTAACAATACATTCATCGGCTACCCAACAATGAGTATTTTCGCATTTTTGTCATCTTCGGAGTCCTCACTTTAAACCACAATGATAAAGCACAATATTATTTGGTTTGCTCCAAGTATATTCGTCTTTTTTTTTGTATTAAATATCCAAATTAAAAGATGAATTCAATTGAATGTGCAAGATTCAAATTTTTATAAGCCTCATTTCTCTTAAACTCTTTCAATTAAAAATCCAATTTCATTTTGATGTCGAATGATGTAAACCTCATCGGAGTAGGCAGTTCCTCGTTGTATACGGCCATACTACTCTTTTTTGATTTGGTTCTGAAATCTGAAGGGCGTGTTTGCTTTGTCCTGAGAATAAAAAAAAGTTTTTGATGATGATATATGTAATAATTTAGGATAAATATGAGTTCCTTATCCCCAGCTTCTTTCTGAGCATAAGTCTGTGAATTTACCTAAAATTCGATTTGTAAATACTTTGATGTGAGTACTCAGTGTCTGACTTTTTAGAATACTTTTAATTTTATTTTTACGAACTTTTTGCTGAATTTGGATCTTAATAACCAGCAAAGTTGTTTGGGGGACCTGTTGAAGCAGCACAAGAAGGATTTGGAATAACTGACCAAAATAACTATATTTCCTTAAGAGATCAAAATCAACCCATTGGATCGAAATATTTCATCATTCCACATCATTGTAGTAAAATTTTGAATTTAAGCCTATTTTGATATTAGAGTGCTACGTGCCAAGTTGTGTATGTTCGCCAATAGACGGCCGATAACATTATAAAATTATTATATTTTTATCGAATGGGTATGGTTGCCATGGGAATTTTTTATATTCGACAAGTAGTTCACTTTTGTTTTTTTTCTTGTTGTAACTATATTACTTCTAGACGATTTTATAATTCAATTTTTTTACAAATTGAACCAATTTCAGTGAAATCCTCCTACAGTTATGCTACATGTTACTGCTTCAGTCTCCTGTTACATTTTGTGCTATTTTCGAATATAGATATTTCAAATATCATTGGTGAGTACCATGATATTTTTTTAAAGAATATTAGAGCTGTGCTTTTAATTATTATTGTAAATTGGTGTTTCCACATTATTTTACTTTTAAATAATTCATTTTTAAACCTGCTCTTTCGAGATGAAATTTCAAAAAGGAACTGGCACTTTTTGGAATATTGCTAGTTATCAGCAAAAATTGTGATGTTCATTATTGATTAATTTTAATATATAATGTAATAAGTTTATGTATTACAAAATAGAATTATATAGCTCAAATATTATTTTGGAGTTATACATAATTTTAATATATAAAAATTATTATAAAATTTTAAGGATTATTATTTTTTCCATAATTTTTATTATATTATATTGAGATTAACTATTAATTGACATTGGTCATTTTCAATCTATTCTTATATTCTTACTTTGAAATATATTTCAAAGCAGTTTTCTTAAATTTATCTTCCTAAAGATTTGTTTCAGATAAGCTACCATTATGCATTTTTCTATCGCTTCAGCAACAAGCATATAACTCTGTTATCAAATTAGTTCCGAATTTCGATGCAGAGCGTAAAATAAACGATGTTTTCAAAGTTAGAAAACTTTTCGATAAAGTCGATTTTTATCTATGTATTTTGTGGTCTTTGGAATTTAAATAGGAGATACTTATACTGACTGTGTTAAAAATTATAAGTATTCCTTGCAGTTTAACAGATAACACGCGAATGGTTATTCTTAAGAAAATATTTTGAACTTATTTGGTTTCATTCAGAAGGAAATTATACAGAGCGCGTGAGCGTAGTTTCTTGGATCGTAATCCCAATTCTGGGGAACTAGTTCTTCCCAAAAACAAATTTAGGAGATTGGAAAAAAACGGAGGTCTGATTCAGTCTATTATTGATCCAAACACTCTATGTAAAATATGTATTGGTTTGTTGAAATTAAAGTTTTTCTAAGCCGACGGTTCTACAGGAAATTATATAGGTTCTATAGACAAAAAATTGGGATGAGATAATTAGAGAGAGAGAAAATTAAGTTTCTTAAACTGCCCGGTAACTTTTACATAATAAATGTAAATAAACTTATCGGCTTTTTATCCCACATACATAGTTTTTGTCACATATTTAATCAATTATCCAGAAATAATCAGTTTTCTTGTTTCATTGGATATTCATTGGATTTATAAAAAAAAACAATTTTATTCTTTTTTGTTCACTATAACACAAACTGCAAGTGTTTTAGTAAAAGCAGATGCAATTACTTTACGCATCATGTAGCTTTAATAACTATGCAATTAATTTAACATTGCTCAAGACTCTTTTTTCAAGAAATGTATTTTTTGAAAATGCTCAAAAGGGGACATCAATTGCTCAAAAAGTTTTGAAATAATAAACTGAGTTTCTTTTGTATGTTCTGTATAATAGTAGAAATGGTTTAACCATCTGATTCTTTATAAGCACTATTTTATTACAAAATAAATAGTCCCTTATAAGTAAATATAATCTTTGTTTCCCTAAGCCAGTTCATATAATAAAATAAGATAAAGTTCTCTAGTTTTTGAAACAATTAAAATAATCTCTTATATCTAAGATAATTTCAAATATTAATAATATATAAATACTTCAGAATTGAAAATAGTTTATAAACTTTTGGTATAGAATGGGCCCAGTTTATGTTATTTTGTGTAAACTCTTACCAATTTTTTTCTGATTTTAGTAATTAAAAAAATATTTTAATCTTCTTAATTTTAGCATGCTTTTCTTAAAATGTACTAAGCAAATCTAAAAAAAAAAAAAAAAAAAATTATTATAGTTCAATTTTTTTTAAAAAAAAGTTGTCGCAGATATAGTAGAATACCTTAATTCATATAATCAAATTGAAGGGTCTCTTCAAAATTTAAAATTAATAGCATTTTAATAAATGCATTTAAAAGTATATACAATACATACATCAAAAAATTAATTTTTAAATTTTTTGTCTGTTGGTCTGTTTATTAAAGCTAATCTCTTAAGCGACTGGATCGATTTGAAAAATTCTTTCACAAATGGAAAGATACATTATCAGCGAGTAGGTTGGATATATTTAAGCCCCGTATTCTTACGGGAACTACGCGGGTAAAACTATGGAGAGTTGCTTAAAACCCACCAAGTTGGCGCAAGATTAGTCATTTTGTCAATTCCGGAAATTTTCATAAAAATTTTTCTCATGTTTGTATCAAACAACTGAAACGTACTCCAATTTAACTTCTTTACAAAAAGTTATTTTTTAAATGTTTATTTTATTTAAATGCCAAACGTCCATTGTGTTACGTTTATTAAATGTCAAACTCAAACTTTGAGAAATATCGTTAAGTTGGCTAAGAAATTGTATATTCCAAAAATCCAGAAATTTTAATGCATATTTTCTCTCTCCTTTTAAGGGAAATACAACCGAAAATTTTAGAATTTGCGTGATACTGAAACCTGTATGAGAATATTAAAATAAGGTTTCGAAAAAGTTATGTGATTTATCTTATATTTAATATTTTTTGAATTTCTTCATATTTATTTCAATGTAAGGCATTTTTTCCCCCCAAAATTTTTACTTAAACTGAAACTAGCTATTTTATATGTAGGTATTACTATGAAGATGTATTAAATATCACTATGGAGTAAGCCATATAATATGTCCATCATTGAATAAAGATACGGAACTTTAAGCAATACTTCTATCATCGTTCGATAATTCTAATCCTCAAACACTTTGTAATAAGTACAAAGAGTACAAGGTGCAAGGAATTTACAAGCAGATATACATTCCAATGAACACGTCCACAACAAAACGCTAATAATAATAGAAAAGGAGGTATTCGCAAAGGTTAAGAGAACATTATACATGATTTTGGAATGTTTAGTCTGCGACCTGTCGAAAGAAATGTCTTTTAAAATGAAATTGCTCGGGAATTAGACTACAATTTTATAGGACTAGAACATCAAGTAACAGACTCAATCCCTCAATTAACTCCAGGAGAAAGTTAGGTTTTCCATCAAGGGTTACGGTAAAATAGAATCTGGCACTGGTGCAGTCTTTTTTATCGACCCCTGCAGGAACCAAAATACATTTTAAATAAAATTGTTATTAATGTCCGTCAGAAAAAACCAGACGATAACAGCTGCTGTGGCTTCTTCCAGTAAAGCCGCGCCACTACAAAACGCCTGAACATTCCATCTAAAATTACTGTTTAATATTGCACATGAAAATTCACCCATTTGCAATTTCAGTAAAAATAGCTCTCGAGGCAGGCGGCTTCGAGAATGTAAAGTTTTAGTGTTGGAAGAAATTACTATGTTTTACAAGAAAGCTATAGAAGTATTAAATCGGTCTCTTAAGGATTTTCGAGATAGTACCGATATTATGGAAAGAATGGTAGATTTATTGGCTGGTTATTTTTGACAAATTCTCCCTGAAATCAAAAAGGGTACACCGGCAGATGAAATTAGAATATGTATTAAATCATCAAACTTATGGGCGAAAGTTGAAAAATTCAGTCTGTGAAAACGAATTGAGAGCGCATCTTCATAATGACGTACATTTGGAACATTATGTAGAGACGCAATTGAAAATCGGTTATCTATAATTGGATGCAAATGTGTTGGAGGTTGCATTTTACTTTTCAGATAATTTTATAATTTAATAGAAAATGATGTAGATTTTATTGCTCAAATTTATTCGCGCATAAAACAATGATTAAATTGTGAACAGTGGTTTTGCATAAGATCAATATATTTGTCGAACAAAGACATTGTAAATTAAATCAACATTGAAAATTTAAACGACGTGTGCCATAGGAAGAATTATTTATCAATGAATACAATCATGGATAAAGAACAAAGTCTTCATATCCCACGGTGTTCTTAAATTCACTTAACTTTCGGGTATACCCTCTCATAAACTTCAATTAAAACAAATGTACCAGTTATACTTATGCAAAATCTCAATGACCCTCGACTTCGTAATAGGACCAGGTTCGATCACAAAATTGATCAGAAAAAACATGGTACCAATATTTTTTCATGAAAATGGAAAGTGTTATTATACTTCGAATTTAAATATCCCCATTGAACTATCATTTTAATTGCATTGGACTATCGTTTTCAATTGAATTATCGCTCAATTCTAATCAAGCTGATTTTTCTTGTTGCTATTAACAAATCAAAAGTTCAAACATTGCCAGTAGCAGGGTGAATTTGGAAAGCAATGCGTTTCCCATGCCATCTATATGTTGCCTGTTAACGAGTACCCATGCCCGAATCTTCACATATTGTAAACTGATGGAAGAACATATAATACAGTATACAGTAGCATCTTAGAATAATATTCTGTTTTGAGCTCTATATAGAGGAAATATATATTAAATGTAAATATTTTAAACTCCTTAAAAAATTTATTAGCTTAAGTTCTTGAATTTTTGATGTTAATTACTATAAAGTATATTTTTAGCTTTTAAGCTAAACTGAATTTTAGAATTTCTGAATTCCAATGGTCCCAGTCAAGCAATAAAAAATATTTTATTTTATTTACTTTATAATCATTATGATTATGATTTTGACAAAGTTACTTAAAGATATCAAGCGGTGAAATCGCGGAAAAAGGTACTTAATCAAATCCTACGTAGTCTGTTTCCTTGTAGATAAGTATAGATGAGTCTTTAGGGCATTTTAAAGCTAATTTTATGTAACGATTGATTGATAAATGAAATTTGAAATCCATTTTATTCTTTTAGATTATAAGAAAAAAATTATAGTTATAAAAAAATAAACGCATTTTTTATAATAATCTTAGTATCAGAAGCATTTTTCTGCTTAAAACTAAAAAAAAATAATTAACTAAAGAAATACTGCTTTTGTAAATTATTAATCGAATACAGAAATGAAAGAAAACATCTTATACTTTGGGAAAAAACAACAAAAATAAATTTAATTTCATAAAATCCATGCAACGTCGGGTTTAGTGAATGGGCTAACAAAGAAAATAAATGGAAAAAAATTGAAAAAAAGTTTTAATGACATAAATATGAAAATTACTCACACCTGCATACCACACACCCAGGTCGAGAGGAAAAGGGAAATTTTTGTGGAGGTAAAGTTATACTCTCGAAAAGCCCGTTGCAATACCAGGCTAAGTGTGGCTGAAACAGACCCATCCTATAGAACAACCATGAAAAAATTTAGAAAAACATTAATATAATAATTCCACATACCATGAAGTCAGACCGATAAAGGTTGGGAAATTTCCAAAGTAAAAGGTTATACACTCAAAAAGGCCGTGCAACGCCAGGCCATGCAGCTAGTTAGAACTAAAATTAATTCATCTCATTTCTTCTTTAAATCACATCTATCATTTTCAAAAAACCAATAGAAATATCCCGAAACGATGCAATTTTAAGGCTAATATACATTTGGATAATGTGTATTTTTTTACAGAGTTAACTGGAATAGACCTTCCTTTTAGAGGAGATTTTACACATGTAATAAACTTCTATATAATATATATGATTTCTTTTAGGACATTACATTTGTTTAATAAAATCAATATTCATGGAAGCAAAAAAGAGCTTCAGTTATTTATACAGACTTTTTATGTTATCTGAACTATTTGGGAAAGTA
>BMAO01034216.1:0-23181 GCA_019973975.1 Trichonephila clavata
TTATGACGCAAATTTTCTTCGTTCCATATTTTGTCCTACCTTTTTCTCAGTCAATAAGCAACCAATTGACCTCGGGTTTCGGCATTTGGTCGCATTTGTGCCCTAGATCAGCCGAAATCATATTTAAATTTTCCCATAGTTTTCCCGAATTTTCCTACAAAATTTTCCTGAATTTCGCTAGTTTATAACAAAATTTTCTCAAATTTTACCTAGTAAATTTATTGTTTGCAAAAAGTTTTTAAAAAAAAAATCTACCTGCATATTTCTTTTCAGCTCAATAGTAGTACATTTAGAGGAGTGGTACAGTACACTAATTTCTGTTAGTAAAAAGTTCATTAGTTGCATTATTGTAAAATACAACATGTGAAAAACGCGCTAAAATTACTTGGCCATGCCAATGATTGATATCTTGTTTTACACGCTTGTGCACGATTTTTTTTTATTTTACTTTTCTTTATTTAACGCATCTGCTGCTCATGGAATTTTTATCCAGTTAATAATAAACGTGCAAGCTTATTATCAAGTAGCGATGAATATATACATATATATAGTTGTTAACTAATAGTTTTATTACTAATTTCAATTAAAATTTTTATGTATTTTATGTACTGAAAGAATTAATTTTCACTGTACACTAATTAAAACATTTTTGGTAATAAAGTGAATAGTTTGTTTTATAAATATGTTAGACGGATTTTATTATCACTTTTTTGCACGGTATTTTGGGAAAATATTTAAAGTTTTTTAATCTTGAACGATTTCTTAAAAAAGTGAAATACATTTCTAAATTTATCATCGGTCATACATTTTTAACACTTTTTTTTTTGCAAGATTTTCTAGGAACGTATCTACCACGTAAAAATGAGTTGGGTGGTAAATTTTAAAATATCCACGATGTTAGTTCAAAAAGATAGTTTGCTATATCTTGTAAATATAAGAAATTAATCCCAAAATTTTTTGTAATATTTTAATGTAGAACTTTTGTAATTTATCACAAAAATTTCTGTCATAAGAATTCATCTCTATTTAATATTCTCAAAATCGTCAGATTTTTTAATTAACTTTGCAATACTTCTGAATTCGTCATTGTTCTTGCTGGGAAAAAAATTTTCTCCTTCCGTGCAAAAGGGTGAGGATTGGTAATTACCACAGCAGACTTGGTACATTCCATGCGAACTGATATAACTTTTTAGTGTGGCATCATACAGGTGCATACCAACTGTCATAATGCAATTTTGACCCTTAGTTTCCTCCCCAGAGGAAGGCACTTGATCTCTGAAGATGCGAAATTGTACTAGGATTTAATTTCGCAGAGAGCTCTCACGCCCAACAGGCACTAGTAATCTTTAAAATGCCGCAAAATCATACGACACTGTCGATTTTCTGCGTCATGAAAATCGACTTTTTACGTGTCGAACCCGCAAATTTGGCTTACAAGCCCAGTGCCTAACCAACTACAGCTGGCTATTTTAGCAATGTTATCAACATATAATTTTAAAATATTTCAATCATTTACTAAATAACTATTTGATAGCGACTTCAAATTTTCCATTTAATTAATTGCCTTATTTTAAGCTTTTTGAATTATTAGAACAAAAATTCTTGTGCAAAGTTAAAAAAATTGGATTTTTCATCAACATACACTTGTTTCTGCAAGTCTGCGTACAGGCAATCATCTTACGTATTTATGCGATAATCACTATTAAGATCTCGCTTCAGAAAATCAACATACCTGTCAAGGATTCTTCAAAATTTCCTTATTAAAACAACAGTAACAAAATTTCATTTAACATTTAAAAAAAATAAGGATGACCACCAAATAATCACCAACCTTCCGCGCCAAACGCCTGCGTACACTTGCAAAATAGAGCTTTTAAGGACCTTTAATTGTAAAATAATTGCACTAAATCCTGTTTTTAAGTAATTATAAGCTTATTTTAAGATTTATTTAGGATTTGAGATTTGAAAACCTTTTTGGTTTCATGGTAGGCAACAGAATAGATATCGATATACACGTGTGCAAAAATTAAGGACGAGACGGTTTTTTCAATATAACTTTGTACAAAAGCATTCCAAATCAACACATTTAATAACGTAAGAGCCCCAATACGTAAGGACATGAGTAATGTAAGCAACACACTAAAAGAGAAATCAGAGGGATAAAAAAGAAGCTTTATTGAAAAAGTAGCTTGGAGCGCAATGCGACGGCCGAAACATCCCTGTGATGGGTGTCCAGCAAGAAATATCCGGTCTTTAGTAGGGGATATGATCTCCCCTGACTACTAGGCAGGTTTCACAGCGTCTGCCCATGCTGAGAATGAGGGTGTCAATGAGTTGTTGAGGCATTGCTGCCCATTCGTCTTGCAGCGCCAATCGAAGCTCCGGAATCGTTACTGGTGGTACGAGCTGCCAAGCGTCTGCCTAGAAAATCCCATACATGCTCGATGGGATTGAGATCCGGAGATCGTGCCGGCCAATCCATACGTTCAATATCCTCACTCTCTAAGAGCTGTTCGGCAGCTACTGTGCGATGACATGGTGCATTGTCGTCCATGAAAAGGAACTGCGGACCCATAGCGCCTCTAAAAAGACGCACATATGGAAGAAGAATCTCGTTACAATAACGGGTCCCGTTGACTGAACCTGCGTCGAAATGAAGGTCTGTACGACTACCAAGCATGATGCCTCCCCAAACGAGAACACCGCCACCTCCTTACCTGTCCCTTTCAATGATGTTCGAGGGATGATTGCGGCTTCCCCGCTCTCTCCAGATGAGTATGCGATGAGAATCGCTACTCAGACTGAATCTGCTCTCATCTGTAAAGAGTACTCGTCCCCATTCATTGTCTCTCCAATTCCGGTATTCCCGGCACCACAGAGAACGCCTTCTCCGATGGGCAGGCGTTAGAGGTACACACCGTACAGGGCGTCGTGCAAACAGACCACCACCGTGCAGTCTTCTGGCCACGGTAAAACGCAATATCGGTCGTCCAGTCGCCTGTGTCGTGTGTCTAGCGATTTCTCCCGCTGTCTGCCGCCTGTTTCTTCTGGCCTGTAAGGCAATATACCGGTCATCTGCGGGTGTGGTTCCTCTTGGAAGACCACTACTGAACCCCCGGATAGCTGTTCCTGTAGTTTGAAATTGTCTCCAAAGTCGTGAAACGATGCTGTGAGCAATTCCGAACTCTGCAGCCACACTTGTCACACTGCGACCTTCCTCCAACTTCCAAATGATTCGACCTCGGGTAAAAGCATCCAGATGTCGTCTAACAGATTGATTATTCGCCATTTATTGCTGAGGCAGCAACTCGGTGTGATTTTAACTGCTATACGGTGTGCAATCTCTTACACCGACAACATGCTTTACTACTCAGACACTCCCCCATTACGTCTACCTGCATATCTGCGCATGTGCTACCGTACATCACCTCACTTAATCTCCTGATTGGTCTTTCTGTCCACTCTGCCTCTTCGTTCAGCTGATATGCTAATTTTTCGACTTCGTCCTTAATTTTTGCACACCAGTGTATTATTGAAACAAAAATCACCAGAAATATTCAGAAAAGGGGGAAATGTTTAAAGAAATTGCTGAAACTGTTAATAGGAGACATTCATTGATCCAAAAAAGTGTTCATAAACCACAAATCAACTAAAATTTTAACGTCCATGCCAAGATCCGGCCGCCCGTCTGCAGGTCATCTCGAGAATCTTGCTTTGTAATTCGCTCTATAAAAATAAATCCGACTATAAGCTTCACAAATATCTAAAAGTGTAGCTGAGATCTTGGGAAAAAATGTGACTTTAACCTCAATTTGAAGGGAACTGAAGATTGATGACTATCATGGCCGAGTTGTACTCAAGAAACCATTCATCTCTCGAATGAAAAGAGCTAAAAACCTTTGCCAAAAAACATCTAAATAGGACACATAATTATTCGAAAAATATAATATATTCATTAGAAGGTATTTTTTTGTAATTTAACATCAAAAAGAACAAAAATATGCCGGCAAAAATTCCTGGACAGATTTTAAGAAAGGGAATCCTTTTTCGACTATCAAACATGGCGAAAGAGACATAATGTTTGGGGGTGCATTGGAAGCCTTTCGGCTAGTAATCTGGAATTTGTTGAATCAACATTATACAAAAATGATTACTTGAACTTATTGAAGTAAAATATCATATGCCGAGAAACCTGCGGTGAGTGATGATTTTATTTTTAGTAGGACAAAAGAACCAAGCAAATGGCTAACATTGTGAAGAACTGGCATGTCCCTTACCAATTCTGTAAGCCATCCTAGTCCCCAGACCTAAGCACAATACAGCATTTGTGGGAATTACTCGAGTAAATAATCAAGGAGAACGCAATAACATCCAAAGAAATGCTTAAATCTGCAGTAGAAAAAGGAACAAAATAACCACAGAAGAAACGTTTGTTGAATCCCCGCCAAATATGTTGAGAAAGGTTATAAAAGGAACATAATATCTTAAAAAGTACTAACTTTTAGTTACAATCTATTATCATTAAGGTTTTTACTAGTGTACGCAGACTTTTGACCCACACGATTTGTGTCGTTCTCAAGTTATATAAATATTTGTATTATTTTATGTAATAATGATGTGATTGTTGCTTATACTATTTGAATTTACGATGTTAGAGGAATCAATAAAAAAATAGTATTGATTCAGAAAGACTCCATTTAATAAGCGATCTTTGTACAAATAGAAAATATGATCGACTGTACGCAGACTTTCGGAGGCAAGTGTAAATACTTTAATCGAAATTACATATTTTTGATTTGTTAATAATAATATTTTTTCTACGCGCCATCCTCCCATTATACATATGTATAAAAATATATATAAAGACTGAAATAAAGACTTCGCAATATTAAAGAACGCTTTGCCGAGAATTTTAATGAATTCCTAAATCGTTTTTAAGTACATGTTCTATAGCTTCTTTCCTTCCGTGAAGCATTTTTTGGAGAAAAAGATAAGGAGTGTTAAGAATCACCTAACGAATTCTCTTTGTAACCGCCAGAGGGCGTCTGAACACCAGGCAGCCAATGTAGTTTCTGGGTTTGAACCCACTAGTGATAACTATACACAAATTGTGTTAAAAGTTTAAAAGAGCGATTTGGGGCAAAAGGGATGTAATAATTAGTTCTTTCATGAATAAAATTTTGAATTTAGAAAGTGTAAAATATTCCTCAAATGTCCGTGGTTTGAGAAAATTATATGATGATGTTTCTGTAAGAAATCTTGATTCCATGAATGTTACTTCGGGTTGTTGTGGTCATTTATTAATACCAATACTTTTAAAACTTATCCCTAATGATCTCGTTTTAGAATTTCACTGAGAGAAAAAAGATGGCTGTGAAATTGATGTTTCTGATCTCATACAATTTTTAAGAAAGGAAGAGTGTCGTGAAACTTCTAATTACGAATGAAAAATGTAACCCAATGGCATGTTATCAAAAATTTGAGAGTAAAATATTTGTTAGAAATACACCCTCTGCCTCAGCTTTAAATGTTATGCAATGTACATGTATTTTTTGTAATGAATCACATGACTCGCAAAATTGTAGAATGTCTCCACACAAAAAAATCAAAATTCTGAAACTCTAATCGTTGCTTTAAATGTTTTAAGTCTTTTCACGTAAGTAAAAAATGCCGTACAAATAAATTTCCATGTTTCAAATGCAAAAGCCAAATTCACCATAGCTCAATTTGCTTAGGAAATAACGATCCCAATTATCCAAAGAATAATGAAACTAACAACACTGAAATAAGTACAAACCAAATTGATTCAAATTGTAACTCAAAAAAAGATGATACATGTAATTCTTCAGTTATTAGTAATTCTCTTTTAGAGCAAAAAAGCAACTATTTTAAAAATATCTGTAAACATGTACAGCTGAGATTAAATCAGCATTTAATTCTCAAAATGTAATAATACTTCTTGATTGCGGTAGTTCAAAAACTTTTGTAAGCGAAAATATTGCTACTTTAAAATTAAAACCAATTCGCCATGATGCTCTTAACTATTTATTCCTTCGGTATGGAAAAGGCGGCGGTGGAATTCCAATTAAGAAAGAAATCCACTTGTTTTTGTAAGAGGGTAGAAGCCCTTGTGATACTACGGATATAGGGTGCGCTGGTACGCGGTGTTGACAAACATGTTGCATAATTTATGTCCGAACGTAAATTGCAGCTGGCTGACTCTTGTAGGGATGACGAAACATCAAGCATTGATGTTTTGTTAGGGTCTGACCTGTTTTGGGAGTGTATTCTTCCCGAAAAAGTCTCCATCGAAAAGGGGCTTTTTGCCATAAACAGTGTTTTTGGATGGGTGGTTGCAGGTGCTAATTTATTGCGTCACGGGGAGCAAAACTGTTCTCAGACTATAGCGGTGATGAAAAATGTAGCTGTAATGAACGACTTGAACTGTTTGGGGAACTAGATTCTATTGGTATAAAACAATAAATGTGAAAATCTCTCGCTTTCGGATAAAAAATTTCTTGATTTTTGAAAATAATTTGACCTATAGGGGTAATAGATACGAAATTAAATTACCTTGGAAGTCAAATCCTGAAGAATTAGATTGCAATTTTGAAACCGCTAAAAGCTAACTTAAAAATTAAATTAAATAAAAATAAAGATATTTGTAAGGAATATAAAAGAATAATTGATGAATAATTGAAAAATGGTATTGTAGAAGAATGCAGTGATTCTTTATTTTCGGGTTATTTTATGCCCCATCAGGCTGTAATTAGACCTGAAAAGGAAACCTCTCGCGTTAGAATTGTATTTGATGCTTCCTCGAAAGGAAAAAATTCAAAATCTCTAAATGATTTATTATTTAGTGGACCTAATCTAATACCAGATTTATTGCATATACTTAAATTTCGAAAATATGAAATCGCGTTTTGAGGTGATATTGAGAAGGTGTTTTTAAATATTAGTATTGCGCAGGAAGATCGTAAATATTTAAAATTTCTTTGGTTTGATTTAAAAGGTAGCGAGGATTTTAAAGTAATGAATATGCAACGTTTGCCTTTTGGAGTTACTAGCAGTCCATTTATTTTAGCAGCGACTATTAAAAATCATCTTAAAAATATATATAAATGTAAATCCTGAATGTGTTAACGTGTTAAACTCATCCCTTTATGTTGATGATCTGTTCTACGGGACAGATACTGTTAAGAATGCTTATAGAATAACATCTGATGCAGTAGATATTTTGAAACACGCGAGTATGAATTTATGTAAATTTAATTCCAATTCTCAAGAATTAAAAGATTTGTGGTTATCTAATAATATAGCAGTTAGTAGTTCCCTTGCACCTGCTAAGATATTAGGCCTAAATTGGAATACTGATGAAGATTCTATAAGAATCGAAACATCTGCTTTAGAACAATGTATGAATATTAGAACAATGTATATATACGTCTTTCCTAAGTACGATCTTTTCTGTGCACTGCTGTCCATAAAATTAATTCGAAGGATTTGAAATGCAATAAAAGGAATTTGACAGTATTTTCGAAGGATTCAGAAGATTTCTCTATTTTTTCCCCTTCCTCCAATATATCACATACACTCGCCTACATGAAAAATGGTGGCATTGGGAAGACAATCGCGTTACTAGACAGTTATTTATAAACCATACAAATTATCAAGATATTTATTAATTTTTGAATGTAATTTTATATACCACTGGATATTATCAATCTTGTTCTTAAATTAACATCATTAAATTAATTATAAAATACACTGTATGCAGTACCGGTACATTTATAAGTATATTATATCAGTACAAATGTTAATTTTATTCTTTATTATATCAGAATACATTTTGTTTGATTACTTTCAGTAAATAAATAATTTTTTAAAATAATCTTTTGCTATCTATTTTTCGATATGCTCACACCCCCTTGTGGAATTACTACGCCCCCTTAGGGGGCGCGCCCCACAGTTTGAGAAATGCTGAGTTAAATAAAAATACAGTAGAACAGATATGAGCGACACAATATGGAATAAATATGGAATCTATACCATTGGTTTTGTGTCGAATGAAATTCACCATCCTTTTTGCACAAAAGAAATTTGTATCAAAACTTATTTCTTTTGGTTTTTGTTTTCTAGTCCAAATATATAAACAATACAGCGGGAAATAATTATATACAAATGTTATGAAATTTTCGTACCAAGAACGAAGAGTGTCGAGAATTAAAACGAAATTTTATGGAGGTACAAGGCCCTAAATGTAGATTCTTAGATGCATGGTAATAACTCTCTATTATATATTCAGAGACAATAAACAGAGCTTCCTCCAAATCATGTGTAGTGTGTCTGGGGTTTCAGAAGGTCCCAATTATGTTCAATATCATCCCCAGACCGAGTAGACCGTGGAAGAGTTTGAACTTTTGAGCACTTTGACTCAGTGGATATGCTTTATCCTGATGATTAATTATTCCTGGTGTATTGGTCAGGGTTGTTAGTGTATGGGACCTCATGCACATAGTGCTGGGTCGTTTATGCTCTACGTATCTGTATGAGAATGGACGGCAGACGCCTGCATTTTTTGCAGACTTTTTTTTCTTTAATTCAGATTTTCATTTTTCATCCTAATTTACACTCTACACCAGGGATGGGTGGACTTTTTTAGCGTACAGGCTACTTCTAATGATTTCACATATTGCGGTCCACTCAGTGGCATAGGTGTGACAATTCTGTATTAAAACTGTATGTTAAGAAAAGAAAATATACAATTTTAATACAGAAAACTGGTTTTTGGTATTGTACCCTTTTAAATGGTGGCAGATTACTATTGTTATTACTAAAACACAAGAAACACAAAATTGTCAAGCTGAATGCTTGAACAAAACTATAAGCAACTGCTAGGCCGTAGAATTTGGACGCATTCATTACAGCGAGCAGAGAACATGCGTGAACCGATGAATTTGAAACCGACGTTTGGAGAAACAATTGTTCACCCCCACGCCATTGTGAGACATGACACCAACTTGAGAACCTAATCCTGTGGTAATGCGAGGTGTGGGATGATATCTCCATAGCCTATCCCGCGCTATTGCACGAAGAGCTAATGATCAACATTTATTCTCCTGTTCCGTCGTCGTATGGGGAAAAATTCATTTCTACGCCTTGAACTGGTGATCACTTTTTTCCCCGACAGTGACAGCGAACGTTTCACCGTTCACTTCCATTGAAGGTACATGTGGTCTGCACATTTATCGAATCATTTACTTTTGTAAACACAGTCACAACGATTGTAAAAAGCCGATTCTCCAGTCTAAATGGCATTAGTGTTCCAGAAATATGTTTCATTTAATATGCGCTTCTTAGGTCTTAGTAAAGGCGGTCACTCTAAAATGTCAGCGATCCAACAGTCGATCTTGATCGACTTAAAGCCCAACCTTCGTCTACAAACTTTTTCAATTCACGGAACCCCTAGAACTTAAAGGTGTTTTCGCGGAAACCCTAGAACAAGAAAATGTTATCGTGGAACTCCATTCCACACACATACTTGGAATATACCCAAAACAAGTAATATAAAAAAGTTTTTTTAAGTCAATTCCTACTTAGATCAATAAAAAAAATTAGTTACTTTTTATAAAATAGTGACAATTAATATAAATATGTATATACATATGACAGAATTACATTATAAGTGGCAATTAATTTTTATTAATTATCATTAAAATAGCGCATTGTCCTCCAAAACAATCGTGTATATAAAATTTCATTTCAACTGAATGTTCAAACGTGAGGGAAAAAGAAATCTTGTAAAGTTTTTTGATCCAAGTCACTAAAAATGAAGTCAACGTGGCTGTATCTGTAATTCCTTAAATAATTAATTTCAGTCAATAATTTTAATTATAATTAAATTATCATATTGTTACTCAAAACAAAAGTGTATAGAAAATTTCAAATGGCACATTAAAACGTGAGAAAGACCTTTTCAGGTTTTGACACACCAAAAGTCACGAACGCCGAGAATGATGCCAACGTGGCTGTATTTGTAATTCTTTGAATAATTAGTTTTAATCATTTAATTTTTATTAGTTATAATTAAATTACTGTATTGTCGTCGAAAATAAGTGCGTATGCAAAATTTAAGCTCAATTGAGTGCTTTAAAATTCATTTTATTAACGAGTGAAAATTTGAACGATAGAGTGAGCTAATAGTAGAAATTGAAAAAAAAAGCAGCACCTCCCCTTCCCGAAAAGTTTATGGTGCCGAAGGCTGCAGTGAAAGCTGAGATCTGAAGGAGATGGTGCAATATGGGTGATGTGCGTCTGCACTAATGATTTGCATATTTCTTTGCAGCGAACGCATGGCGTAAATTTCACATAGTTTGCATGCTTCCTTCAGAGTGTTGCATTTTTATGGCCGGCAGTTTATTTACTATTGAAAGAATTCATATTTTTTATTTTATTTATTTATTTATTACGATTAACTAAATTGCATCTTAAAATGCTACACAAACTTGGTTGTCTAAAATAAGTGCATTTTAAAATAAATTCATTCAAAAAACTTTGTTCGTTTAATTTTCCTCCGAAATAGGGCACATATTTATTCAAATTTATTTCATAGGTTTGGAGTGTTTTAGATTGTGCTCATAGAACTTTAAAATGATTTGAACACAAACATGCACAAAAAAAACCACAAAAGGATTAAAAGATAACTGACGCCATTTTCTTTGAACGCTTATGAAAAAATTCAAATTGTTTAAAAAATTAATATTTTAATTTTTAAGAATGTAAATTCATAAGATTACACGCGCAATAATATGGACTCTTCAGACTCTTAAAATATTTTAGCGGTAGGTTAACTTTTAGGTTAATGATAAATTTTTTGACAGTCCCCTCCCCCCACAGATTATTTAATATTTTTATTCAGAACAAGTGAATATGCTCCAAAAATATCGGGATTTTCGATATGGCTGCCTAAAAATGTTTCTATTGTTAAACATTGATTTCTCACCTCTTTTTTTCTAAGACAAACTTTTTTTAGTGATTGTTGCCACCTTGATCATCTCTGTTTGCATCATAAAATTGATTTCTTGTTTGTTAAAACGTTCTCGATTTCATCAGGTATATTCTCTAGTTTTCGTCGACACATTGCCATCTTGAATTATCGTAAATTCACAAGCTTTCGGTAAAATATTTGCTAGGGCGCTTCTAAAGGTGTAAGACGAAAATTAATACTCTTTGCTTCCAATAGATAGCCCTATCTCCCTACAAAACTTTACAGGCTGGCGTGCATAAACAGCTTTACCACATTTGATGCTAAAAACACAATTCTTATATATACGTCCATACCACCTTAGACACAGCTCCTCACTGACGTATATATACTATTTTATCAGTGAAAGGGTTAAATAAGAAGCTGAACATTTCATTACAATAACATTTAAAAATTATTGTTTATAAATTAAAATATTTGTTGGAAATATTGTGCAGCAAAGCAAAAGTGATCTGCTTTCTGAAAGTCAGTTTCCATTCGCAGAACATTTAACAACATTAACGGTACAGAAAGGAAAAGGAAAAAAATTTTAAAGGGCCATAGGATTTTCAAAAACATTTTTAAAAATTAATGTACATCATTAAGAACGTTTTAAAGCAAACCTCGTTGAAATCTGACAAAAATTACGCTCTCAGCACGTAAAAATGTGTCAAAAATACTTGAAATATGTAAAGAAACAGAACTTTCGTTAGATTCTGTTTGGAATGTTTTGATTTTTTATTTGTTTCATCAGTATCTCGCACTTAGAAGCAACAAGAGGTCTGTTGGCGACTCACCTCGTACTTTTAAATCCTGCTCAAGTGAGGAGGTTAACAACTCAATTTTACAGCTTAGAATTACTGACCAAAAATATCAGCATCTTACAAAACAACAATTGATATTGGTCTGAAATGAATCAATATTATGATGATAAACTAGCTAATCACCTAGATATTATGAAAAATCTGGGTTTACAAATAAATATTTTTCTGTTATTTCTGATTTTCAGGCATAAATAACGAGAGGGGAAATTGTCTATAACTCTCACAAAAACGGCTTCTACGTCACTGAGAATGAGAAACAAAATAGGCAGGAACACTATGAAAAAAAAAGCCTCAATATATGAAATGGATACATTTTAAATGTAAAAAGATTTATTTTAATGGGAAAAAAATAATTAAATCTTTAAACTTGATTTTCTCAGTTTCTGAATTTTCTACTTTCTTACAAAATTTAAAGAAAGCTTTGGTTTCAGAGCTACGATATTTTATATGTAAAATGTACTTGTAGATCTGCATTCTGTATGCCTCAGTTTTTGGGATTGGATCAGTAGAATTTATTTTGTAATGTGATAAATTCTAAAAAAAAAGATTGATTTTAAATCTTTTAATTTTAAAAAAATGCTAAAATATGATTTAAATTTAAAATCGGAGGTATGAAGAATACAGGCATTCTTAAGCTTTTATTTTATATAAAAACACAGGATCTACCTTTAGTCTTCCCAAAGTTACTTTGTGTGTTACAGAAAGAGAGCTATTTAGTTTTTACTATTTTTGTATCCACATTTGTTATGCTATTTAAAAAATTATAATAATTTTACAGCAAAATTTTTTCTTTTATTTTAAGCTTTGTACTTTTCTGCACGAACTGCAAGAAACTCATATTAAAAGGAGAAGAATTTACTGGTTAGTGAGGAATCGGAAAAAAGTACGTCAAAATGTGCAATATAAAGACTCCGCAAGGTACTATTCCCCCCTTAAGTCGACTGACTACTTTCTCCAACCGTGATTTTTTAAAAGTATGTAAATGATTGTTTATTCCATTTAGTGCAAGAATTAGAATATATATAATTTTTTTAAAGAATATTATTACGCCGCGATAGAAGTGAAACTGCTTTGGCGACGTTGGCCGTAAATGCAGGTATAGATCGAATTATATTAAACTGCTGAGTAACTTTAATCCGATAAAATTTAAACTTCATTTTATGAAAATAAAATTTTAATTCAATTTTCTGCATCATTATTTTCCAAGAAAGACGCAATAAGTGTGTGGTAACTGAAGTAGGATATAAAAATCCTCGATTGTAGTCAATCAAGAAAATGTGATGATGACATGTCTGCCATGATCCGATACCTGGACCACTTAGCTACCACAGCCACAGAGCTTGAGAGAGAGAAAGAGGGAGAGGTTACATTAACATGCACTATAAGGCTGAACGAGTGGTCGTGGTAGCCTAGTGGCCAAGGTAACGAACTCGTGGCAGACATGTCATTTCGAGCCCCGTGCCGCTGGACCCACCGTGTACGGGAGCAATGTACGTTAAATCTGTCGTGAGCTCGAACGTCTTCTTGTTGGAGAGGTGTGGTAATTAAGAGAGGGATGAGAATTCAGGTGTCGTCTACGTCACTTGACCATGGTTCAAAATGACGAGGTCCGTCGCCAAAAACCCTCGTGTAGCTGAACATTGCGACGTCAGTATTCACTCTCTCTCATGACTGCACGAGGGCTATTGGTGACGGACCTCATAATTTTGAACTCTGGTCAAGTGACGAGGACGACACCTCTGAATCATCCCTCTCAAAGAACTTCCACACCACATAAAGGGAGGATGTTTGAGACTCAACAGATTAAACATTTATCAGCCCTATCTGCCCGGTGGGTCTTCAGTGGGCTAGGCTCGAACTCATGACAAGCCAACCACGGGATTTTGACCACTAGAATCATTTCCGTACTGAAGTAACGCCAGCCACTAGTTTAGCTGATAGATGGATTTCTATAATTCTTTTTTTTTGTTTGATTTTTATTAGCTTTACTTTAACACTTGAGAAAATTTATTAGTGACAAGAACGAATTCGTATACCTTTCTCCAATTTCATCTTCCTTTCTTGATATATCTTCTTAAAAAGGAAACATTGTTGCTGTTGTTTCTATGCAACCAACATAACGAATTTATCGTAACTGAACATTTTGTTCGTTCATTCGGGTTACTCGTTATATCGGGGTCCAAACAAAATACAAATTTTTTGTACGTACTTTTTAGAAATTAATAATAATCAATTACGCACAAAGCATATTGTTACGTAGATCGGGGTTCGAGGATTTTATGCAAAATCAGTTGCAAACAACAAGAAAGTTCTTTAACAGCGATGATAATTTATTGCCGAAAATCAATCCTTGAAACACAGCATTCAACAGCAAAATTCGCAGAATGAATATCAGAAGGATTTCACTCCTTCAATAGCACTTAGACATAATTATCAGTATCTAAAAATACACGTATATATAAGCTTATTCACGATCAAGGCAAGATCACTAATCGCTAGTCAAAACCAGACTCGCTACTCACTGGTGGAAATTAGAGTGACTGTTCGAAACTTCTGGAAAGATGCGCTCGCGTCATAGATCGTGAAATTAGTAGATTTCTCTACTAATTTCTAGAAGAATCCAGAGGGTCCCGAACTCGTCAATTTGGTCACTAATGTTGCCAACTTGGTCGCCCAAAATGATGCCAACTTGGCTCTATCGCCAAGTTCCCATCAAATCGCCATTTTCACGTAAGGTACGGCGTTGCTTATGAATATTACAATTTTAACATGAAATAAATATAGCATAGAGTAATATAAAGGCATTGCACATCCAAATACAAATTATTTACATTATTTTATACAAAATTCGTAACAATATCTATAGAAATTACACAGTTTTTATTCGGCAACTAAAAGCACTTCTAGAGAATAAATAAGCACCATTTAATTGGAAATTTTAAAATGCTAATAGATATTTTTGATTTCTTGGTTTCTTCTTTCTTACTGCTCGAAAGAGCTCTTTTTCAACTTCATGCAGAGAAGAAAATACCGCGTCTTTTACATCCCGCTGCTTACGCATAAGAAAATTGAGTTTGGTTGGAATAGGAAAAACTTTTTTGGTGTACATGACGTCTCAAGAGCCAAATATCCAAAAGTGAAATTTTTTTATCGCGATAACTTTTGATCTAATGCGAATTATGAAAAACGCCACATGTATTCATGATCAGCGTCGGATTTTAAAATAAAAAAATTGAGTTTGGTTGGAATAGGAGTTAGAAATTTTTTCGGTGTTCATGACGTCTCAGCCAAATATCCAAAAAAAGTGCAAATTTTTTATTGCAATAACTTTTGATCTAATTGGAATTTTGAGAAGCACCACATGTATTCGTGATCAGCGTCGGATTTTAAAATAAAAAAATTGAGTTTGGTTGGAATAGGAGTTAGAAAGGTGTGTGTTATGAACACCGAAAAAATTTCTTCCTATTCCAACCAAATTCAATTTTCTTATGTAAAATCCGACGCTGATCACGAATACATGTAGCGCTTTTCAAAATTTCAATTGGATCAAAAGTTATTGCAATAAAAAATTTTACATTTTTTGGATATTTGGCTGAGACGTCATGTGCACCGAAAAAATTTCTAACTCCTATTCCAACCAAACTCAATTTTCTTATGTTAAATCCGACGCTGATCACGAATACATGTGGCGCTTTTCAAAATTCCAATTAGATCAAAAGTTATTGCAATAAAAAAATTTCACATTTTTTGGACATTTGGCTGGGGAGACGTCATGAACGAATGAATGAATGTTGGGTTTAATGGGGCAAGAGCCGATTTCGGCTAAGCTGCGCCAATCAATCGTTAAAATATTAAAAATCCATTTAAAATACTCAAAATATAGTTAAAAGTTCACAAAAAAATAAGTAACAAGCAGATTTTGGTGGGGCACACCCCACCAAGTCAGACGTTTAAAACATTTCAGAAAAAGAAAATCAAAATATTTTATATTCCAGTAAAAACAATTGCTAATAAGTTTTTGGTGGGGATTATACCCCCACCAAGTCCGATAAGTATGATTCAATCGCGCCCCTTCCGGTGCTTGGTCAGAGTTAAATATTTTTTTTCCATAACTTCTGCTTCTGCTTCAACATCATATATGAGCATGTCATTTTCTTCTTCATCGGAAGTCTGTACTGGAGAACTCATTATCGGTATGTGTGGTGCCATTTTTATATGTAGAGCTGTTTCATTTATTTTTGTAGTAGCTTTTTCGTTCTTGCTCGAGATTTTGTGTGTTTCCTTTTTGAATATTGTATTAAACCTGCTGAAGGGGGTCGAATACGGGAGTTGTATGGGGAAGCAGATATATTTGATGAAGTTTCCATAGGGCTGAACATAGGGTTGGTGGTGGTAAGTACTGAATTAGAAATAGTCGGTGGCTGAGTTTCTGACGCTGTAGTGGCTATTGTTGAGGGCAAGAGGTGTGCTTCGGTTGAAGTTGATGTGGAAACAGCAGGAGTGGATGTTGGTATATCTGGTTTTGGGAGGGATGAAATTAAGTAAATTTAAAGGTGGACATTTTATTTTTGTTATATCTTCGTCTGTCTGTGTGGCACTGTTTATAGTAAAGGATTTGGCAGCTTGAGCGTAAGTTTGAGTTAACTGTGGAACTATTAATTTTCGTGCTTCTGCATGATATATTTCTATTGGTTTTAATAGCTTGGATTTCTTTTTCGTTCCACTTTGGGCATACTTTTGAATCTGATTGATGGGTTTGGGAACAATTAACACATTTCGGCTCTAGTGTACAATCCGTGGAAGAAAGCCCAACGGATGCACATCTAGAGCATGTCAATTGACCGCGGCAGGAAGTTTGAGAATCTCCGAACCTCTGACACTTGAAACAGCGCAGAGGATTCGGGATGCACGAACGTATTCTGCAGAAGGTATCTAGCTTTTATTGTACCTGGAAGATTCGGGCTATTGAAAGTTAAAATCAAATGTTTCGTAGGAATAATGGCGGCATCTTTTTTAATCGTAATTCTTCTGACTTGAATACCCTGATCAGAAAATCCATCAAGAATTTCTGACTCAGGGGTGGTCAACAGGTCAGGTTCAGATATGACACCTCAAACTTGAGTAACTGTAAGTGTAGAATCGAGAAATGTTTTTGCAGACAGATAAGATTTCGATTGAATAGCTGATTTTGTTTCAACAAGTAAATCACCAGATCGCATTTTTTTAACCGATTTTGGTTCACCGATTGCTTGGAGGGCTTTGAAAATCGCAAAAGGGGATTTTCTGGACATTTCATTGTTGGTTAACGACAAGATGAAAAAGCGTGAAGTACTGGCAATATGTTCAATGGTATGAAATTTGGGTAAAACGAGGCACATCAGAATTGGATCCATAGGCACGTGAAAAACTTCGTTCTGGAGTGCCTCCACCCACCACGGAGTCCAACAAGGGAGGCAGTGTGCCGGTCATCTGGCAAAAGTCAGGCACGGCGCTTACCTGAAGTACACCCAGAATATAATGCTACAGCATCAGGGCGAGGATCCAACGGGTAAACCCGCCACCCCTTATCTGCAGCACTAACCCTACAGCAATGTCTCTGATGAGACATCACCAGCCGATTGACAGGAGCGGGCTCGCTCCTGCCACCCGTCTACAGCGAAGCGTGGGCCAAAGGGAACGCAAAAGGTATCCCCAGGACACCATTTTCCTCCTTACGGGACGCCGCACACGGCAAACATGCGGGTCGGAAAACCAACGTTGTTAGTAAGAAAACAAAGAAATAATACGAACATTAAAATAAATTGTCGAAAAAAAAACGACTTTAACGCAATACAAAACGAAAAATATAGTATTATTAATGAATATTTTGAGTAATCTAATAAAAAATAATCAATAGTTTTGTACATTTAAATTTCGAAAAATTGTATGTAGTCTAGACGGGAAAAGAAGAAAAGGGAAAATTGAATGACAAGAGGGTCGAAAATAGAGAAGGATCACTAGGGTACCCCGGGTTCGTGACACCCGTTTACCAAAGAGAGTAAACCCCTTGGGAAAAGGAAAAGATCACTAGGGCACCTCGGGATTGTGACACCCGTACTCACCTAAAGAAGGTGAGCCCCCTGAGGGGTCGCAAACAGTCGGATACCTTAAGTGATGAACCACGATTCAGCATACAAAGCGATTCTCGCCGAGTTCTCATCTAGACAGCTCAAGAAATGCTATCATCCTGCAAACATTAGACATCTCTTTGGTGGCACTGTCATCCTGGTATAGGAGGCATAATAGTGGACGCACGTATGCTACTCCATACCTTCTCTGCTGGTACGACACCAGAGCTCTAAAAGGATGAGATTTTAGAACCTTATGTACTGCTTTTTTGAGGAGTGAGAGATCAATTCGTTTTAATGTTGTTTAATGTGATTCGTTAATGTGAATTGTTTTAATCAATTCGTTTAATCTGAGCACACAGAGCTGATTACTACACGATTATCTGGAATAAGAGGGTATTCGCCGTATGGTGTGGCCATCGAGGTGTATAGATCTCAATCTGACTTAGACCTTCTGTGATTCTCTAAGAGCCATTGAATGATGACAATCCACTACAAGATTTAAAATCCCCTCTTTTGGAAAAGTGTGAATTACTGCCCCTATTGTTGATCAGTATTCACATTAATAGTATGAGAACACATTGTAAGGCTTAAATAAAATGTGGCCTATCTCTTATCAGATGAGAAATTTCGAGTTATGACGTATCGTACTTTGACCATTGTGGCTCTTATTTGCAAATCAGCTTACGCTGAAACATTATGCTTTTTTTTAATTTCCAGCCTTTCCTTACTGTATAATGTGTTACTATACCAAATTTTCAAGCAAAATGACAGATTTTGTTGAAATATCTATCTCATTTTTATGTGTGTTTTTAATTTTGAGCATTATAGTGTATAATAATGTAATATATATACACTGTGAAATATTAAAACTCGTGGAATATCTTAACATCGTCTGGAACAGCCTTTTAAAAGGGCGAAGTGCACTAACAGCCATTGAATTGATAAATCATCGGAAGTAAAAATTATTCAGTCATGTTGACGTTCATCAGCAGAATGTGTAGATTACTGATATCATACATAAGGACATGTCTACAATTATTTCCAACATGCAAAGCACCTCAAGGTATCCGACTACCCCAAAATCGGGAATTTTGCCAAAAATGGACAAATTAGTTTAGGATTTTATTTTATAGACCATCTTATTAGCTTTATAAAAATACCGTTTAATATTTTTCGTTTAGAACAAAAACTACAAGTGTTTTAGTAAAAGCAGATGCCATTACTTTAAGCAAGATATCATACTTTAAAACGCGTTTTACTCGAAATGTGTGTGTTTTTTATTTTTTTAAATACTGAAGGGGCCAGCGATTGCTAAAAAAGTTTTCAGAATAATTAACCGAATTTTTTTCTGTATGTTCTGTATAATAGTAGAAATGTTTTAACCTTCAGATTTATCAATCACTGTTGTTTTACTACGAAATTTACAATACTTTATGTTAATATAATCACTTATTCTAAGCAATATCATATAATAACTAAGATTAAGTGCTCTAGTTTTTGTAAAAATTAAAATCTCTTATCCTGAAGGTTACTTCAAAACCGAATAATATAGCAGCACATCAAAATTGAAAATTTGTTCACAAACTTTTGGTACAGTACGGGCCGCGTTTATGTTATTTTTTTGTCAATTTTTAATCATTTTTTCCTATTTTTAGTAATAATTTATTTTGCTCTTCTTAATTTAGCATATTTTTCTTAAAATGTACTTAACAAATCAAAAGACAACAAATCCCTATATCTCCATTTTTTAAAAAAAGATGTAAGTAGTCGGATACTTTAATAGTGAGTCGTAGAAGTCTTATAACAGTCATAGAAATCCTGGTACGAAGTTGATACAGATTACGTAGCAGACGTTGAATAGTGATTTCTCGTTTTATGCCATTCAATACATTTTCGGATTGAAGCAGGTCTGGTGAAGATACCATAGAAAATTAAAGTGTATCTACAACATGTCAGAGACAACAGCAGCATGTATGGGAACATTGCTTTGTTGGAAAAGGAGTTGAAACAGGGCGTTCAGTAACAGGATGGCAACTGGTTGCAGCATCTCTCGAACATTAAGTTGACCAGTCAAAAGGCCCCCGTTAGGGAAACCAAAAGGTTTTCAGCATCATAATTGCAGTCTACACTATGACGCCAGGTCTTCCAGACCCATGATTTTACTGGATCTTGAGCTGACTACGCTCTCAACACATGGATTTGATTTTATCTACACTAAGACAAGCGTGTCGTTGATGAAGACAAAATCAATGCAATCCGACGAATCCATGCTCGTTTAAGCATGACGCCATTCCTACCATTGACGATGATGAGTTAAAAAAACTAATCATCGTAACCTACATAAGCCAAGTCCTTCGCTTGTGAAGCCATCAAAATAATTTATGGAATGATGCAGAGTTTTCCATGAAAACAGAGATATAGTTCCCTACTCTCCAAACTTTCACACCATGCCAATATGAAAACTTTTAGATAAATTTAAAGGGCATCAACCCCTTTACACTTCAGGGTCTTTAAAGGCACCTGAAATCAAAGACAACGTCGGCCACGAGTTCGCGATCATGACATTTCGGCTAATGCTGCTACATTTCATTTTTGGATATATGGAGTGAGTTTTTAAGCATAGCACTCTAAAGGAACACGAATGCTACTGGCGACGGACCTCATAGCTTGAATAAAGTGGTAAGGGCGACACCAGAGATGGCACCTGCTCTCTAAACTACCACAACACGCCAATAGAAAGCTACATATTTAGCATATATAAGCTCTACACTGGGGGTCTTCAGTGGCACTAAGCTAGAACTCATGAAACGCCTACCCTCAGTCCGTGACCATGACCCCTTGGCTGCCACGACCACTTTGGATAAATGGAAACAAGTCATAAAGTGAGATTTTGAAACATTTTGAAAATATGAATGCGATATCACATACTATTATTCAAATAATTTCAAATATTTTTTTCATTTTACTGTTTACAGGTTTCCTTAGATTGGCAATGATGTGTGACAACATCACTCAGAGTGAGGATATCCGTTGTTGTGAGTACCGTTACAGTGACACCGCTGTCCACAAACACTTATACAGGGTGTCTCAGGATTATTGGGACAAACTTTATGGGAAGTTAGGGGACATCAAAAGGATTCAGATTTGCATGCAACCCATGGTTGTGGAAACACCTTCTTTTGATACTAGGTGGCGCTAATCACAAGATCATTGGAGGAAACAGACCTGCATTACCGCAGTCATTTGAGCTGTCATTACCCTCAGAACAATATGGAACGTTTTACAAACAGCGAGCGAGCAGATATGCATCTCATTTAGGGATTGGCAGAAGGAGATGCACGATCAGCAGAATGATTGTATCGCGAAAGATACCTATAAATAGGTGCAACGGACCACCGAATTTCTCAGTTTATGTGAATGTGGATTATTATGAGGTAATAGGCATAGAGAGGGTAGGATACGAGTGACTCGAGCTCATAGCATGACTCAGCTTTGATCAATAACTGTTTCAGATGATCTCAGTCTCGTGCTTCTTTGTTCCTTGTTGTTGCCCTAGTACTTTCCCAATATGTTTCCGACTATGAGTTGGTTTGCAAATTTGAATCATTGTGACGTCCCCCCAATCCCCTTAAAATTTGTCCCAATAATTTTGGGACACCCTGAAAAATAAATGCGAAGCATTTAGAAAAGTCATGTTTTTTAACACTCTTTTATAAGCTTCACTTGTATGTGACGGAATCTTTGAACTCAATTTCTACTCACTTTAAAAGGTCAGATTAATTCAAAATTTTGTACACTTGTCCAGGACCGATGACAATACAATAATTTCATAATTTTGTCCCGTTGTCCTGATCATGATCAACGATTTCCTTTTTTCAGATCCCATCCCGCATCTGGCGAATCAATTTAGATTCCATTTCCAGATTTGGCGACTAATTCCAGATATTGGTGATTAATTCCAGACATAACAATGATTCACGTGATGCTAAGAAATTATGACTTGAATTTTACAATTGAAGCAGAAAATTGCATACAAATTGAAAAAAATATGACTATCAGTTTGATATTTGGATATGAATATATGCATGAATTATAAAGAAATAATAAAATAAATGGATATTTGAATTTATATATTCCTACTATAGCTACATAAGGGTTATAGGTAATTAACATTATCATTTTTAAGCATGGGTGTGACGTCGTCACAATGGAGAAAGCACCTCTATTCATATCTTTCAATTCTTTATCTCATTCAAATCTTTAAGGTCCTCAAACGACTCGATCTCTAGGCCGAATAGCCACTCCTCTAAATAGTCATTTCAAAGGTGAAGTCTTTCCAGGTACTATCCGATTTCTTTTGGTGTTTAACAAATCTCTGGCGAAAGACTTCCGGACTTAACTTAAATCGTATAAGTAATAGTTTTTTAATATAGTCATAATTTTCTGCTTGTTCCTCCGGTTCGCGAGCAATGAACTGCACGATATCCAAAGGTAACAAACCTAATAAATGCCCTACCCAGTCTGTTTTTTCAATTAAAGCCCTTTTAGCCTGACGTTCAAAATAACCAAATACAAACTGACTGATTTGGATTAAAATCTGGGATTAATTTTCTTAAATTTACATTCGAGGTTACAGAACGGGGATTTATACAGCCGGTTGATTCATCGTTTACACTATGTCCGGATTCTATTTTAAATCTTTCTAGATCAAATTTTTAATTGTAATTCTTTCTCTTTCAACGCGTGCTCTGCTAATCTTAAGGTCTCTGCTCTTTCTGATTCTTTAAATCTAATTTTTTCTGCTCTTTCTGATTCTGAAAATCTAATTTTTTCTGCCCTTTCCCATTCCTCTTCAATTTTCCTATTTGCAATAATAAACAGATTTTTTACGAATTCCTCTTCGTAACCCTCACTGTTAGTGATTGCGGTTTTTGAGGTTAGGGACAGTCATGTTTGGTGTGACATCTACCCCTAATTCCTCTGCGAGTAGCAACATATTTGCTTTTTCCCTTTTCCGAGAAAAGCCATTTTTGAACAATATCAGCACAATATATTTGTTAAAATTCACACAATATTTACTACTCTCTAGTATCACAATAACACTGGTCCCATGCAAACACAGAAACAAACAAAGAAATCCCCCACATCCGTGGCGGCGAAATGCTTCCCTCGGTCAAAGGTTGCAGGGCTAATTAAGACACGTCCGTCTCAGTATATTAGC